>JAQFYP010003847.1:0-10417 GCA_034694865.1 Bilobella braunerae
CCCTTCGGTGACCCTTTGACCGCAAAAGGTCAGACATGACTGCAGAGGAGTGCTAGGAGAAACTCCAATCTCAATTTTCTCCCCAACTCAAGCTGCAGCAAAAAGGTGGTTGAGTTGGACGTTTGAGCAAAAGAGAAAATGAGAGAAATTTTTAGCTGCAATTCCTCTATGGTGAAACGCTTTACTTCATCACTTCCAGAGGTCATCCCAAGGTCAAATATGTGACTAACAGGCGAATTCAAGTGGTAACCATGTTAGAAATGGTTACTCTAAGTCACCATATACGTCACTTATCTCAACTCGACCATCAGCAAAAAAGGTTACCTTGTTAGAATGTTCTCGATGTTTCAGTAAAGTATTGATTTTTATAAGAGGGTGAATACTTCAATTTTAACTTTCTGACAATGCCGGATGCAGAATTACTTAAAAGTTACTCAAAATTTTAAAATGAAAGCAAATTAATTTCTAAATATAATTTCGTTGTTGCCCGCATTGCAAGAAACATGATCCGATGTGTTCAGTATGCCTGTGTTTTCAACTCACGGAGATACGGGCATACAGAAGGTCGAGACAAGGTAATTCTTGTAAGGGTAAAACCAATAGCGAAGACTTTATTGTGGCTGACTGGGGAGTATTTTCGCGTATTCAATTAACTTGTATCAATAAATTATTTGTACTACATTATGTCCGTTTGTAATGGTTTCATTTTGAACAAAACGCACGTAACAATGTAACGTTTTGTAATCCAACGAGTGAAAGGCAGGAGTAATGGGTCACTAAAATCATTGAAACATTCATACCTTTTTGTTATGTGCAAAACTTCAAAATCAAAGCTAAACTGAACTAAAGAACAGTTCTAAAAAACTTAATGTTTGGTTTAAAATTTTTATTAGGAATTTACATCTCATTTGAATTAATAAGTTACTGAAAAATAAGTAGGTTCAAATTCCAAACGGCCTTCAACATCTAATAAACTAAATTTATTAAGCAATTATATTTTTGCGTACACACCTTAAATTAATCGGCAGTTGCTCAATTTTCAAGGTTGCATAATATTTTTCTTGCATTGTTTACCAAACTTATTACTTTGATAGTTGTAAGAAATAAAATTTTACTGCATAGAACCACCACGAATATATTGTGAATATTTGACGACAAAGAGATTTTAATTAAAAATTTAATATTTACACGTTTTAATAACTATTGACATGCTTCTAATAAAAATAAAAACAATTTGAATATTCTCGTTCCATGCAAGTCTATTCAATTAGGCACAAATTTTTGCAATACATCCCCTTACTAACTGTTCTATTCGGCTCAATTGACCGATAGTATCAGTTAAAATACGGTACCATACTTTCAGTACAACAAAATTAAGTTTTATTTAGTATATGAAACTGCAGACTTCTTCAAAATGTACTGCTCAATTATTGTCGTCGCATTATTTTCGCTGTTGTTTTGGTTGAGTATCAGTACCTCATTACGAGTAAAACCAGGTGCAGAATTCAAAACATTAAAATAAGAATTTGCAGGATTTAAAAGTTTTGTGACTATGCTTTCAAATAGGTTCATGTCTTCGTCATGAATGTGAATCCAGACAAAAAAAACAACCATGCCCACAGTACAGATGCGAAGGTGAACCAAATAAAGAGTTAGAAAATCGAAATTACTACAAAACGTATCTTTAGAGTTAGTTTAATTAATCTAAAAGTAATTGTTTTACTATAATTGTATACTAATATTTAGATGAGGATCCTTGCAATGGTGATCTCTGCGAACGCCACCAGCAGTGTGTACGGAATAACATTCAATGTATTACAACGCCTTGTCCGACATACAGATGTGAACCAATCAGTAAGGACAATAATACAAAATATGTATAGCATCTGCATCAAACCTTTAAAACACAAGGTTGTTTTAAGTAATATTATTTTGTATTTTGTTTTATAAAGATCCCGTGAAAGTATGTAGAAAGGGATACGTATGCGTGACAACACAGTGCAAAGCTTTACATTGTCGCCCCCGGGCACGATGCGTCAAGAAAACCACGTATCGCAACTCGAGATCATGTCCACCTTCCAAAGAATGAGGGTTCTCTACCTGCGTGTGCAATGATTGTACCAAATCTGGATGCATAGGAGGAAAAATCTGTTGTCCTCGATCCTGCGGCGGAACTTCTTGCCAGACTCCAGTATGATTTTAATAGTATTGCTTGTTCATGGATTATTTTTTCAAAGAATTTTAAGAGAATAAATCGTTTCCTATGATTTAAACATATAATTTTACGGTGAAAGCACCTCTTTTCTAGCCACTACCAGCAGTGACAAGAATCCCACAGTCCACAGAAATTTTGAACATCTATTGTCAATTATGTCATTTAATTTGTTATATTAAATTCAAAATACTTCTATTGCCAGAGCTATAGTGTTAATACATTATTTCCGATCGGTTACACGGTGTAATTCAATTTTACCTGGTTTGGTTGCATTTTTGAAAACTTCATACAAAAATAAAGTAAGATCAAAAGGAGTACCCTAACAATGCTTAGTTTAGTAGAACCTTATCTTTTGCTGTGCTGTATAAATTACACTTAAGGCAATATTCTAATTTGTAAATGATTTGGTAATTGCCATTAAGCTGCACTATGTTTTTTTTATTCAATGATCGAGGAAAATGGAATGAAATTTGGTGGAGCTTTATAATATATGAGTTGCGAGGAATCATATTGACCTTATATATTAAAAAAGTTGCAGATTTCCCATTGGTTGTTGTCTCTCAAGTTGGTGTGGATATCATGTTTCTACTTTACGTGCCAACACCTATATTGAGTATTAGTCTAAAAAAAATCTGACAGTATCCCAATTTTAAGCACAATTTTGGCCTAAAATAATTTTTTTATCCTTTTCACTTTGTTTTGTTTACTTTTCCAAGAAAAAATATTCATTAGGTTAATAAAGAACAGGCATTTTACCCATAAAGTTCGAGGTGGCAAAGCTGTACTACCAGCAATGGTGCAGACTTCTTCGCAGTACCAACACAGCAAATTTGGCTCTACTTCCTGCCGCCTACAAGGACTTAAAAAAAACTTTGTTTAGAGACGACAATGATAAACAACCTAACCTAACTGTTGCACTCAAAAAATTACTTTCTCAAACAGGCCAACTTGGAACGGCATTGGCATCAAAGTTCTTCCAACTTAGCCCTTCTCAACGAAATCAACGTTCTTCACGGACTTTAGAACGGCTGTTTTGGACTTTGGAAGAAAATCCAAGTTCATGTCCCTTTACAATTTTTTCAATAATTTCACAACATTATTTCAATTTTAAACCTAATTTAAAACTGATCTGATCTTTAATGTTTTACATAAGCTTTGTCCTCAATTGTATACACCATGAGCCAATAGGCTAGTTAGAATAATTACTTAAGCTACTTTCACTTTCAGTTCTTACAATATTTTGTAACAACTTAATTTCTACTTTGTTCTTGAATTTGTGTTGATATGGACTTGCCTATATCAGATATTGATATTATTGATTGATTGATTAGGTTAATCAATATCCATGAATGAAAAAATCCTAAATTACAAATTAATAATCTGGTTGACTTACTAAATTTATTGCAAACTTCATTAACGAAGCTTTAAAATTAAATACGCATTAAACTTAATTATTTTTTTGGAATTAAAACCCCTCTAAAACTTCTCATTGTATTGTATAAAAGTGCAAGTAAGTCTTAAGCTGTAAACTTTAAGGTTTTAGATTCTAATTTACTTGTTAGCATATAATTCCATAGGTTACTGACAGAAATACAACATTTATACTAAAACATTAAACTGAGACGATAAGTAAAACTCAAGATTACAAGTACATAATAAAATTAAACTTGGAATTGACTAGTCATTATTGTATAAAACACTGAACAGGTACCAGGAGCAAGGTTACAAACGCTAGTGACTCGGCGTAATTATTCGTCTGAGCGTTGCTTGCAAGCAATTCGGTTCTGTTAGTCAACCGCACCTTCTCATGCGTACCGAATTTTCCAGGACGATGCCCAATATGGTTTTGATTTGAATATGAAGAAAAGTTATGCCCAAACATGTCATACAGCTGCTTGTGAGTAAACCACTTAAGAAGACTTTCGGTCCACTCCCATTTGTCAAACCTTTGTTAACCGTTTTTTAATTTCAAATAGGGTTAACTTACTGTTTGTTTAACACTCAAATCAAAACTTACCCGAAAACGTGTAAAACTTCTCTTGATAAAGGGGACAACCAAACCATGATTATTTTCGTCAAGACTAAAAACATTAATTGAACAATTACTCAACAAATAATGTAAGTGTTCATTTTACCATCACAAATTTTAGCCGAATTAAAAATTGTAAAAAAAAAATAAAGAAAAAAAATTCCAATACTTAACAACTCAAAGCTTTTGTTTGATATACAAATACTTATATCTTATAAACTTTAGTAAAAACATCAGCTCATTGACGCAATCTTATACAAAAAAGAAAGTGCTTTGGCTGTCAGTTTTGACGTTTTAACATGTATTTTCCATTCCAAGCAGAGTATACTTTTGTTGCTTTGACAAAAATGTTTTATGTAAGCAATACATTCATTACCTTCAAAGGTCCGGGGAGCTAAAAGAAAAGAAAAGTTATGAAAATATTGAATAAATTATAATGAAATTATGTTAACCATAATGTCAATGACAATTAACTTTTCAATTTTAATTAACAGTTGATTATTGTTATTTTGGTTTACTATATGATACTTACTATTTAAAAAGAAAATTGGACTAGCATGGACAGGGTAATTGGCTTCAACACTTTCAATCACGTCCTGTGCGAATGTAATGCAACTGCTACAGGCGTGTTTTCGGTAGCTAAAGCCATTCAAATCTACCATTGCGACGCCTTGCAGAGAATTTTTGGCACGTAATTGTGTCGCAAGGTTTTCTGCAATCTTCCAAGCAGAGCGTATAGCCTGGTCACGTTTACCCTGAAAAGAGACTCTTCGAAAATCGGATTCTCCGGCAACAATTAAAAATGCTGTAAAGCGGAATAAATTTATAGAAAGTTATGCCTATATTTGAATAAATAACTCAACCATAGTTAGCTTTGTGATTTTTTTGTTTTATAAAAATTGGAAGGTGTTAAATCGAATCACCTGGACTGGCAAACTTGTCGATTGCTACTTTGTAAGGAAGCTCACGATCTGTCGGATTCTCTTCATTCAAAATTCCGTCGATTTTGTTCTCACTTCTCCATTTTATATTCTGAACATTACGTGCAAATTTATACATTTGATACATGCCGTATTTGAATTACTTACGCTTTTGATCAATTTCACAGCCACGTCAACATTCAAATTGGCTACTCTGAGGAAGCGAATCAAATACAGGTCTTCTTTCATGTAGCTATGCGGCAAGATCCCTTCAACTTGCGGCAGAATCTTCTCAAAAGAAGCAAGTTACAGGGAATAATTATGCTGTTTTTCTCTGCACTGGACAATGTAATATCTGGTATGTCTACTACTAATAATTCAGTCATTGGCATTTTTGTCATCGATTTTGCTTTGATTGCCTTGTTTTAATTCAACGGATGTAATTTGTAAATTTATTTAGATTTAATATCTTACTAAAATTAAATTAATTACTAGTCAACTCAATAATTGCACTTCTGCTTAAAAAATATGAACCTTGGGAAACTGTGCATGCCATACCTGTTGTAGGGCTTCAATTTCTGTATTAGACAATGATAGCTTGAGTGCGTTGCTATGAGCAGCGATAATTAACATTAGCAAACAATAGTTTGAAATCCACATCACTTTGGTTGAAAGATAGAAAAACGTTTTGACGCTCCCTCAAGTTTACTTGAATTGTGCTCCCATATCACCAGGAAGTACTAAATATCTACCATGATCGTGGGAAGAAAAAATAAATTTTGTAGGTGCTTATAAGAGAATTTTTGATCAAATAGCTCAATGATCTCGTCATACTTTTAATTAGTGATGTGAACGCAAGCTGGGTTTCCCATAATTTGCTTTCAAAAACAAGGTTTTTGAATTTAATTAGTGTCTCAGCTGGAAGATCTTCTTGTTTATATTTTCAGCTAGAATCGCACTAGAAGAATCAGCCGTATCATTAGGAGAGTGGCTACAAAAGTCATACTCAGTCAATAGTTGTCTGCTATGCTTGAAGAATCATTATTTCGAATAATCTTATAATTTTAAATATAATAAATCAACGTAAATATAATTTCGTTGTGCTTGGTTTCGATCATGGATGAGATAATAATCCGGTGTTAGTCTAAAGGAGCGAAATCCATTGCAAATTATTTTACCTTCAATTACAATGTATCAGGGGTGGTTTAGAGTAATAAAATTGAAGCTTTAACTTCAATCCCAAATTATATTACTGTTGTTATTATTTTGCCAGCAGGTTTCCAATATTTCAAAAGTAACGGGTTGTGTTTCTATAAAAGTAAAAAATATAACAAGTTTTGCGGTTGTGGGCATACCAGTTGCAGGAATGCATGGTAACGAAATCTTTGTCGCTCTTACTGAAGAAAAACAATGAGAAGGGAATTAACTAGCATAAACTTAATGCTAGTTAGGTTTAAGTAAGCTAGCTGATTTAAGTTATATTTTTTGGATCATTTGATTGTATTTTAGTATTTACTGATTCGACTAAAATATTACTTTGTTGTATCCCTAAAGCAATAATTGTGATGTTTCAGACTAAACAATTATTAAATTGTATTAGTGATATCCGGTTGCGCCTTCATCTTGCTTCAATTTCTCTCGTATCTCCGTGAATTAGGCATGCAGAGAGAGAGAGGATATGTTCCCGCTTGATGACACATCTGTGATAATGAGCTCTTTACCCTTCCTTTCATGTTGACCATCCGCTCTGCGGGAATGTCAATTATACAAATGTTTTTTTTTACACACGTGACAAAACATTATGCTCATTTGAAACGCAAAATAAACAATTGCCTTACGACGCTTCTGCAGGCTGTTTTTATTCTTAAAGAAGAAAACATATTGGAAATATTGAAGGAACTGTGACAGTGGTTTAGCCAAATAAAACATTGTTACCCTTTTGGCTGATTTGAAACGGCCAAGGAAGTGCTACTACATTGAACAGAAGCTATGAAGCACACGAGGATAGTACGTTGCAGGAATAAGGGACATCCTCTTAATGCATTTCGGAAAAATCTGTGTCAATTTTTGGCTCTCAAAGTTGACTAATTGAAAACGTTTCTCAAGAAATTTCTTAATTCAAGAAATTTTGATTAGTTGAATTTCTTAAACGAAGAAACGAAACGAAGCGAAGCGAATGCTGATGTTTTCGTCATATCTGTTCGTCCGTACGTCCCTCTGTCTGTCCGTTCGTCCGTCTGACTCTTACGATTATCTCAGGAGCTACTCAACATATTCAAATTTGTTTGCAGATATGAGTTCCTTTAGTTCCGGCGCAGATGAAGTTTGTTATAGTTTGACCGGAAGTGACCCCCTTGGGGTAAAAGCTTAGGTCAAAGAAATCATTTTATGACATCATGGAAAATGACCCTTACAAAAGTTGTTCCTCGTATATAGTTCCTCGTGTTGCCTCCCAAAGGACACCCAAAATGACCCCTCAGATGGATAGGGTGAGTGATTTTATTTACTTTCTTTGGCTCGAGAACTTATAGCCCCAACGTTCAAAATTCAAATTCAACTAACCGCCATCCTCACTTCTCCCAATGATTCCTTATATCAAGTAAATCGAGACCTATCAGTCATAAACCTTATTTTTATTAATTATTAATCAACAATACTTTGCAAACGAGTACTAATGCCTCATTTCTTAAAATGCAACGTTTCGATATGAGCTTATTCCACTTTCTTTGGCGATTTAGCAATCTTGGGTTGCTGCAGCAGAGCAGGAATATCCGAGTAGAGAATTGTACCCATGAAGACGCAAAAAGTTCCAAACCAATGAGCGGGCGTAAAGGAATTGTTAAAATAGAAAATTGAAAATAATAAACTGAAGAATTTCCGTAGGGTTACCACGAGAGTAACTGTCAAGGATGAGCACTCTGTCGTGAGCACAAATACAGAGTTAACACAGATCCACCTGGAGGAAGCGTAGCAATTTTGAATTAGAATTCAGAAATATTTTTTTTAAAAGGCAATTTTAGAACAGGCTTTTTTACTGAGTTAGAACGTTCCCTATGATGTAGAACCATATACAGGGCAGGACAATTCCTAGAACTGAGATCGGAGCAGAATCGTTGGCAATTTGGGTATGAGCCATTAAATCTGTTGTTAGAAACAGGAAGCCAGGCAGCGGAAGGCAGTGCTGAAGAACGGAATAACGTCCTAAACTTAAATACTTATGAAATTATTCTAGACCTAGCCTAACTACAAATCTTACCGTAAAAAATAGCGCTTCTCGAGAATTTTTGCCGTATTTAGTATGTATGACCTCCTGATGTAGACCCATTCGTGCAGACATGAACAACGCAAACGTAAGAATAGAGATTCCTAAAATTTTGTATAATTTTTAGTACAGTTACTCAATTTTGCGTTAACGTAAATGCAAAAAAAAAAATCAAAAATCATGCAAATCTTACCACAAACCCACCAAAAGTAGTCGGAGAACCCACCGGCAGCTGCTGTTTCAGGTGATTCCTTGGAAAATCATACATGAAAAACAAAACAACTTAACTAGAATCCAATCTACTGATGACTAATGAGTAATAACTAAGATTTTAATAAAAATTTGCTAAACGAAACGAAACCTAAACGAACCTCGAAACTTTTTCCAGAGGCAATTGTGCAGACGGTTATACCGACAGATATCATAGCCACCGATAAGTACTTGGTTAAATTATATCGTTTCTTCATCAGTATCATTCCAAGCACCAAATTTGCCATTAATGACCCCTTCAAAATAATGACCGCAGTCTTTACCGTAAATCTTTGAATAGAGCTTTGTTAGTAGTAATTGCATTACTGATCTGAAGATTAGATGCAGAGTCATCGAAATATTGAAATTAAAGGCCATGTTGTTTGTGATGCTCACAAGGAAGAAGAAAATTACTAGCGTCAGGTACTCTCTAAGATTAAAATAGCAAAGAAAATTACAATTATATACTAATCAATTGATTGATTGATATATACTAATACAAATAGTATAATACTATAAGGTTTAAATTGATATAATTGTGTGCGTAGTTAAATGCCATTTTAATTAGAATTGCCGCGCAACCTCATAGGGACGTTGGGTTTTTTAGTTCCACATCTCATCGTGATTACAAAGCCTTCGAGGGCTATCATCGCAAATTGGGCAAATGTGACCAAGTTTCCGCTTCCAGGATCAACCCTGAATTTAATTAAAAATTAAATGATATTTAATTTACTAAAACTCTTACTCATTATCTAGGCTTAATTAATTAGATCAATCGATTACACCGCTTACACCACAAGCATCTCCAAAAAGACGCCGTTGACGGAGCATCCTACGAAAACGAACAAAATACCCAAAAATGCTTTTGAGTTCATTCTAATTGAGCCAAAAAATTTCCTCTTTTGTTAGTTAAAGTTAATTTAGAAAAAAATTATAATCACAATGCGAAGTGTACGTGTAAATAAATCATTAGATTAGATAGAGAGGGACTTAAAAAGAAACCTAGATAGAAACCTAAAGACAAAAAAGTACATCAAAAATAGATCTGTGTAAATGAATAACTTATAGGCAGACACAGATCCAGATTTTTCAAAACCACACTTGCGTTAATTAATTACAATAATAATGGTTTACATTAGCCTATTGCTAATCAATTCACATTTACTCTAACAAGGAGTATCTTTTATTAGCCTGTACAAATTAGGTAGAACTTAAGTACAAATTCAGCGTAATTAGTCATTCCAGATTTCAATTCAATATAATTGAACTCTTTATTATATTAATTAAACGTTTATGGGAAGCTTTAAACAATTTAAATCAATATTTTTTGGTCATTTTGTGCACAAATTTTTTTTTAACTTTTACTTGTTGAATTTACGATCGTGTAGTTTTATTGTGGTTTTATTTCTCAAGTACAACCTTTTGACAGTCATATTAATAGATAATAATTGATTCTTACAAGACTTACATGACGAGTTTCTCAAGAAAAACTACACTGGCGGAGCATCCAATAAAAACAAAGATAATTCCAATAAATGCTTTTTGATTCATTGTATATATCTGGAAACAAACAATCTGTTGTTTAGGTTAGGTTAGGTTGTCTAAAAAAACCAAGTTGCCAAATGTTTCATTCGCTTGAAACTTTGAATTTCTTGATCTGCAAGAAGCTGTTTCAAAAGCCAATTATAGAATTAGAGCAGATAAATTATTAATCTTCTTAATTGTTAATGTTTGTGGTTTGA
>JAQFYP010003848.1:0-10417 GCA_034694865.1 Bilobella braunerae
TTAAGAAAAAGTTTGAGGTGATGAGGTGCTGACTTCACGGTTTGCTATACCTGACAATGGAAGTGAGGTGCCGATTTGAGGTGGTAACTTCACGGTGCTGGAAAAAAGGTGCTAACTTCACGATGATGAGGTGCCAACTTCAAACGCAATGAGAATTGGAAAGTAAATACAATTTTCAAGTATTGTGATGTCTTGAAGGTGTGTCTACATATATACAATAGTTTTTAATGCAATGCTCAGAGAAGATTTTAATTAGAGGCTTTGTCTGGTATGCATGTCAATTTCAAATATATGTAAACTAAATAGTAAAAATTAAAAAGAGTGACACTCAGCTAACAAAATTTTAAATATAAGAGTTGTCTAATTTACTATGAATTCAATTTTAGTCTGGAAAAAAAATTACCAATTGGGTTTGACAATCGGCAAAATATTTGTTTACTTGTGAGACGCAACTGTACCAGCCATAGATACTTAAGCGTGCTTATGATTAGTGAAAACGACGCCATTTTTTTTTAGAAAAGTTTCCTACCCAAATCCTTTACCATTCACATCTGACAGTATTATGTTGGATGGCGATGGCACTGAAAATCTTGAACATATATAGGTCAATTAAAAAGTGATTATGATTGACGTATTAGAAATAAAACGCACTGTCAGCAAAGATAAAAGCACAATTCTGGTTTCTGCAGAAAACGTCAACACAAAAACCGTTTATCTGAAAGTGCAGGAAACGGATTGTGAGCTTGTGAGGCTCCCTCTATTTGTGGCTGCGTCAATCTCCCTTGTAGTAAAAGTTTTGTTTTCCATTGTTTCCATTTCCATTGGTGTTTTAGTGCCTTGTGTGACATCTTGCGACTGCCAGTGGTCTTGGGAGAATGTTTTGATGACATTAGAAACTAAAAAGTATAACCGATGGGCTATTTAGTAGTCGGTTTTACAACACTTAACAACTTTACAATTAATTTTTTCCGAAGAAATTATTTGATCTTCACATAGAATTTGACAATTTTTGGAAAATTAAAAAATTGACATTCAGGAATCTACACGAATTTTTTTTCGAGTTTGTATTGAGTTCAAACAGACGAACTTTTAAATTGAAACTTGAAAATTCAGGCCTACAAAGTTGCAATTGGGGGTCAATTAAAGTTACTCCCGTGATGGATGGGAGGGCACAATTTCTACCCAATATGTTTATATATAACATTTGCAAATTTATTACATTAATTTAGTATAAATTAATTGGTTGTTACTTCTGATATTAATTTAGTGGCTTTAGTTTAACATTGACAAAAACATAAAAGTCACCAAAAAAGGACAGCTCGAACCGAGACGCAGATAGGTCAGCTTGTAGTTCGACATTTTTTGCTAAACTTAAAGGAACTGGGAAATACCAGTCACTTGGGCGGGTGCTGGGCCTTTTACTGAAGCAGCTCAACCAAAAGTCTTATTTTGTCTTTTCATTTCCCCCCGCGTTTGCTTCTGGCAACCAGAAGCAATTTACCTGTAACTGACTAACCGATAGAAAAAAAAGGGCAGGGAATGACAAAATTTTTTATCTCTCTTAAATGCTAATAACCTAATCTCAGCTCAGATAACTAACACTGCGGATGAGCAAATCGCAAGGCAGGAGAAAGGTACGAATCGAACGGCACTTCCACCGCAAAAAGGCAAAAAGTAAGGATGGCAGTGTTAACCATTCCGCTAATTAGGGACTCATGCACAAAGAAGCTCAGCCAATAGCCTTAAGCCTTACTTTTAACGAACAAACTTTGATACACGATACAATGCTCAAATTCTGAGTAAATGGAACTAAAGAATTCCAGTGTTCACCGCTTACTGTATCAAGCTTTGCAAAACAATTTCAGTTTGTTCTTAAAGTCAACTTTCTAGATGACTAGTTTGAAGTTTTCTAACATCATTAGTAAATGCGAATGCAAAGTGGAGTTAAGATGCAGTGCAAAAAAATGCAAATTAATTCTATTTTTTTAAATCCTGTAAAATAATAATCTTGAAATGGTTTAAGCTTACACAATTGGATGGGGGAATTCCCGTCCCACTCCCTCCAAATCCACTAGCACAAATCTACACGAGTTGGAAAATATTGTCGGCGACGAAGTTGTGTAAAACCCACCGCGTCAACACTGAAAAAATTTAATTCCTTTTCATTCTGAACATCTCCACCATGCAAATCCCTCTAGCTAATTGGCCAGGGAGCAAATGCAAGAAGAAATGCTTCTTTTGATACGCTCGTCTCATAAGACATTTTCAAACTCCAATATAATTCTTACCTCTGTTATGATGAAGTTATTTGTAATTCGGAAGTTAGTAATGAGCAAACGCTAAAAACATTTGAGTTTGAACGCAAATTTTGTTAACAAAATAATAGTGTTGCCACCACGCTAATAAGTTTAATTTATTAAACTTGGCGGGTATTCAAGAGAACCCAGGACAGCAGGCACTTTATCGAAGTAAACGTAAAGGAGCGTTATTTGACATTCTGCAGCGTCTGGTCAACATGTAAGGGAGTGGATATGGACATGGTACGAAGGACTCATTAGCATACATGTATGCCAATGAGGATCGTCTTCTAAATTCTCACAGGGCTATTGAGAAACCTACCGGGAGATTTCAATAGCCTTCCAACATCTTGGAAGTTTGTTCAATGTACACGTTCAATCTTGTGGTTGATATTGGGAGTGTGATGGGGTTGTGGCCCATTATGCTAGAAACCCCGCATATTTTATGTATAAAAAGATTGTCTTCGTCCACAGTAGGCAACTTAAGTTTTACTCTTGTTTTATCTCCTCTACAACTGTAGACTGCTTGACATGTTTGCATTCGTTCCGACTTTACTACTCTTTACTTTGGTATTTTGCCATATAAAATATTGTAAAGCTGGTTGGTCGCTGAAGGTAAATTTGCTCTGCTCTAATATAGTTATATTTACAAAATTATTTTAAGGAATCGCTTTACACTTGAGTATTGTCATTTTCATAAGTTACATATTTAGACAGGTCGGTGTGTTAAAATCAATTGCATGCTAATAATCACAATTGTATTGCAGGAGTTGGAGGCTGTTCAAAAATTAGCAACTCGCAAGGATACTCCTGAAAAGAAAGTTGTACAATATTTGGAAAAATCGGACTACACTTCAGTGACGACTGTGTAACTTTATTTACCTTGCTATAAAAATTAATTGTGTTGTGGTCTCAAGTGAATCCTGAAAAGGATAGTTTTTGCATTAGTAAAATGCTAATATTTGTTTAAGCGAAGCAAGAATTTTTTATAGAAATTAGCGGTCGAAAAAATTAAAAAAAATTGCTCTAACTCCAAAATTTCTAATCTAATCTAACATTGCCCAAATGCTGCTACATTTTTGTAGTTGTAAATATATCAAGTTGTAATCTCTTAGGAACGAGCAAGGATTTGCCATACTACAAAACAAGTTGCCGCAAGATTTTAACAAAACCTACAATTCAGTTTTCCTGTATGGTAGCGCGCTAGATTGCGAACAAAATCAATGCATCAACAATAAATTTAATTCTGTTTTGTTTCTCAAAACAACCAGTGTAAGTCAGGCTCCATTACTATTTTTTCTTGGATTTTTATCATTTTCTAAATACACTTACATGATACAGCTTGCTAACGCTGAAAAAATAAATAGTGACCCAAGCCTCACCTTTTCAAACGGAAAATCTGTTGAGGATGTGACAGCATCAGGCTATATAGCAACTGCAGCCAGACCAATGGGGTAAGACACCAGCAATTAATGGGGTAGGCAACAATGATCTCATTGCTGTTGAGCCAAATACAAGTAGCCGTAGCTTCTAATAATTTCTACACTAATATACATTTATATTTCTGCTATGTAGAACGTCAAGCAAATATGTGATGGTAGACATTGGGGAACCATTGGTGAAGTTTCTAACTGCTAACAATGCTTGCACAATTATTTCTGCAGAGGGTGTTGAATTCAAAATTGCCGATGTCAGTAGAGAAGAGCAAGAAAGTGGTGGAGAAGGGAGCATTTTTGCTAATGCGAAAACCTACTTTCTTCTCACACCAAAGGAAAATCCGAAAACAAAGCCAATGGCTAAGTAAACTTTTGCTCACCGGACTTGTCTACTGCAAATTTGTGCTCCGATAGACTAAATGAAATAAAATTAATAAAATATGTACACACTTTAAAAAATTGTAGCCCGTAACTCGGAACCGGGAAATTCCTAACATTATTCAATACGTGTATTAGATGATTTGTTATTAGAATCATGGTACTACAATCTTCCTAACATTACTTATACAAAATTGTCTCTGAAATTTATAAACGACCACTAAAGACAAAAAAAAATATTTTCTTTTGACGCAATAGTAAAAATCCACAAATATCTTCTTGACTGAAGCTAATTTTGCAAATAGTTTGCAAAGTGGCTTAATAGCGTTAGTCCAATAAGCAAATTTTTAAAACCATGCAACATTCAATACTAATAGGCACTTTAAAATAAGTTGTTGGTGGGGAGGCGGGTGGCTTCCGATTGTGGGATTGGTAAGAAACCTTGAGGAGTAAAACGGAAGGGCTTTCCGCTAGACGTCGAACGGAATAGGGCCCTACCACTACTCCGCCTTTGGCAAGAGATAGAAGCAACCGTCTTACGCATACCGACCCCAGTCCACCCTCCGCAACTGCAACCACAGGTTGAACACGCACCCAAACTGTCCCACCTGACCTCCAATACGTCATCCGGGCAAGGGAAGTGGGAAACATTTAAAAAACCACTTCCATATTGGCGACACCGGGACTCGAACCCGTGTCCGTTCATGGCTAGAGCTCAAGGCTCTAACCACTCGGCCTGCAAGGGTTGGACAAAAAATAATTTAACATTTGCCACTTTTTAGTGGCACTTCGCCTTGTGTGTGTATTAATCGAACAAACACTCTATTACTCATTCCTCGCCAAACACCAACGAATGCGCATTTAGAATTTATTACTGTTAAAAAGTATTATAAAAAATAGTTATACACACTCGTCTTAGAAGCGGAGGACCCATGGATGAAAGATGTTCATCATTTATCAATCTTAGATTGCTCAAGTTAAGTTAAATTTTATACTGTTTGTAAATCCCAGTTTTATTACACAAGAATTTTCATATTGTCTAGCTACTTCTTTATAATATGTAAACAATAGATGTCAATCAAAGCGAATAAAATATTATTAGTTTAATTTTGCAACTACGTTCTGTTAATATTGTCTAATAAACGTAACAAGTAAGTCACTCTGTTAATATCTCAAACCCATCATACTATGAACAAATGGCATTTCGCTATGATAGTATTAGTTTACTTCTCGGACGCGACAGTGACAACCATGAAAGCTTGAACGTACTTCTTTTCCGTGACAACGACGACATTTTTTTCCTGAAAAGCTCCGTACACAAATCCAGCACCGTTGACATCGAAATCTGACAGTTTCATGCTGGATGGCGTTGACGATTTTGTACAAATCTAGGCAAATATTAAGTCAACATAACAATATAATGATGAAAAACATCTAGTCAACAAAACTGAAAGCATAGCTTAGTTTTCTAAAGAAAATATCTTACCGTTTTTTCAGCAAGCGCAGGAAACTGATCTACAATTGCTTGTATGGCTCCCTCTATTTGCTGCTGCGTCAATCTGTCTTGTGGTATCGGAGAATAATCGGTGCCACTCTTGTTGGTGTCAACTACTTCTTCTCCATTTATTTGATAGTATTCCATTGTGCAGTCGTGCTCCAAATCAGCGTCAATGGTTAAAAGGCAAATAGCAACTATTTCAGCAGGTATATTCTTTGGTCCGTCTTCGCTGTCTGACGCCACATAACAATCAAAACCGTAGCTGAATCGGGCAAAGTTTTCAATCTAATGAAGAAAAAAGGATAATTTCATCCAATTAACAGAAACTGTTTTAATAAATTTCATATATTTATGCTCGTGGTGGTGGCATAGCATTTGAGAAAACTTACCATAATATTTTAATTTAAATTAATTAACTTCATTAAAAATGAGTAAACAATGTTTTTGTAAATAATATAAAGTGTAAATAAATATATTGATATACAAAAAAATACTTCAGCCTAAAATGTTAAACTTTTCAAATTAGAAAGCAGCTTAGATAATTTACCTATTGCACCTAAATATGTTACAGCATTACTTTACTGTAAACAAAACAATGTTTTGTATAAATTATGCAAGAAATAAAATTTTATAAATGTAAAGTTAGTTTTAATGCGTTTTACACTTGCAGTATGCTTTGCCTTTGTTGTTAACGTGTATGCTAATAAAAGTATTGTGGCTTACAAAAGTGAGTGTTTGTTGTGACAGGTTTTGAAAACTCTTTATGTTGAACGTTTTACCCATTGATTGAGCCAGGGCAGTGTTGTACACTGTGCCTCGTGTAGAGGTGGTGGAGTCAAAGCTACTCGCCACAAACAAACAAATTACGACAAAGGAGTTCATGTTAGCAACTTTGCAAAAGTTTTTTTTGTTCTAATATAATACACGAATACTATTTATTTCTCTTTAAATACAGTTGGGCACCGCCATCAACTCACGTAGCCTTTTAATTTACAAAATAATATTTTTGCTTACTACTTTGAAAAAAAAATTAAAGCAAAGGTGTACCAGCCCTTGAAATTCGGCAACATTTTTGCTGTCACAAACCGTTACTCTTGTTTCTTCTAATTTTTCTATGTTCAGTGTAAATAATTAAATTGGAAATTAGTGTGGACATTTTATTTTGACTGAAAAAGAGGAGTATTTAATAATTTCAACATTAATCATGCTAACAGGATATTATCAAAATTAGAATGTCAAAGCGCGGTATTTTTTATTTTATTTTATTTTGTTATTTGACATTCGCCTGGTCAACATGATTCCTTGTGTGAGTGAGTGGAGGAGGATGGTATCGGCATGTGAGTTGACGAGGAAGATCTGAGGGTGGAGGCGAAGGGCTTTCTGCTGAACACTGATCATGGGGTTGACCACCGAGGAGCCTCTGCTACAGGCAGAGGCCGATCAGCGCGCTACGCATACCGGCTCAAGCCCACCATCCACAACCGCAACCACTGCACGCTTCCACTCACCACTACCACACCACTCACTTTTTGTGCGGCTTCCGAGATTCGATCTCGGCACCTACCCAAGCTAGGACTAGGGTCCTAGCCACTCGGACTACTCGTCTTGGGTTAAGCGCGGTATTTGCATAGCAACATTTATATTCTGCTTTCCTCGAAACGCTCCTGCTGTGATTGCTGAAACTAGGTAAACCTATTGGGGCAGTTTCTGATTGTACTTTACAAAGAACTAACACTTCAGTAAAATGTACTTTAGCAAAAAATCTCTCGCATACTTTGTCACGTATTCCTAAAAATTAATTATCAGCTTTAATCACTAACCAGCTCACCCTGGTTTCTTTGAATGGGAAAAAATTATTTTCGCAATCGCCTGTTTTTACAATAGAAAAAACAATTGTAATCACGTCCTCCTGCTTTTCAACATTATTTTTTTTATTGTTGACATTAAGTCAAATTTTTTTAATCTAATTTAATAATAATTTGTCTGTCGTTTACGTTAGTAAACTCACATAGATTTACAACCAAAGCAGCACTGGGTCTGACTTTGTACGTTACCACATAATCAATGCCGAATTCACCTGATGCGTCGTAACACTATTTAAGAATGTGTGAAAAGAAAAATATTTAGTAGCATCTTGTTTGAAACATATGAATGTCCGTAGTAGTGTTAAGTAACTAATTCAAGCCTCAAAACGACCGAGTCTGAATAGCAAAGGACTGACTCAAAGTGCCAAGTTGAAATTATTTTGAAATTGTTTGTCAAATATAACTATAAATTGTGATAAATTAAAAATTTTGTGTCCACCACTTCATTCTCAAATGTAATTGCCTTATTTTGTCTCCGTCCATTTAGCCGTGCGTAGGAATGGCACGTTAAATGCACTACATTCCAAAACTTCAATTGTATTTCCACATACAATTGCATTTCAAAACTCAATACCACTTCAAAAATAAATTTTCATGTATTTAAATAACTAAAATGCTTCTTGAGTCACGGGGTTCTGTCAATCATAACCCCAAATATTAATCCAAAAACCGACAACAAATTTCAAGTTTTTGTTAGTATTATTATATTAGTAGTATTTATTATTAGTTGTATTGTTATTTGTTTATATTAGATTATAATAAAGATGAAGTAACCCTTTTAAACAGCAAATAAAGTATTGTAATTTTAATCTTTGCACAAACTTTTATTAAAATTTTAAAACAACATATAAATTAAATCTGAAAACTACTCTGAATTAATTTGTAGTGCAAATCATGTACATGGAACGAAGAAAAGAAAAAAAGCGTTTTGCGGTGACAACGTCTTTTCAATTCTGATACGCAACCGTGACAGCCATAAATACTTGAACGTATTTTTTGTTAGAGAGGGCGCCGCCTGCTCTCCGTACCCAGATCCAGCACCGTTCAAATCGAAATCTGATAACTTCACATCCGTGGTTTCTGGTAGTTTCGAGCATATCTAAGCCAATAAAAAGCCAATACGATAATAACTCTACTATTTGAGAATGCAAGTGCAGGAAGAAAAAGTTTAGAGAGGGGTGGATGATTTGTTGCTTTACACTCTCAAACATTATTCCTACCATTTTTGCGGCAAGCGCAGGAAATTGATCTATGATTGCATGTGTGGCTTCTTCAATTTGCGTCTGCGTCAACATGACTCGTGGTATTGGGGAAAGCTCGCTGCCTCCTTCACTCATGTCAACAGGTTCTTCTCCATTTAGTTGATACTGTAACATAATAAGTCATGTTTCAAATCATGACTTAATGGCGTTAATTAATAAGAAACAAAGGGCAACTACTTCAGCTGGTACGTCTTTTGGGCCCTGCTCGCTTTCACCCGCAACATAGCAATCAAACCCATAGCTAAATTGTGCAAATCCTTGAATCTGTAATCAAGAAAGTAGAAAAGTTAACTAATTAAAATTAAACTGACCTTCACAGTTTTTAAATTGGGCTGTATGCCAAAAACTTGATTGCGCATGGAATAGTATTTGGAAAACTGTAACAATAGAGCTGCTATATTTAGGCCAAAGTTTCAAATAATGTGACTTCTATGAAACTTGTTTTATTTATATTGCTGAAAGTGATTTTTTGTATATATTGCCACCAAAACTTAAAAACTTAAATTAGGTTTACGTCGTTGCGTTTTTGTATTACTTTTGAGGGTTCGTTTATGACAGGTCCTGATATCTTTTAATATTGAACATTTTCCTCATAGATCTAGTCAGGGCAGTGTTGTAGTCTGTTCCTCGTGTTGAAGCTGTGGAGTAAAAATTGCTTGCAAACAATAAATAGAGTACGACAATGCATTTCCTTTTAAATTTGTTTGAAAACTTATTTTTAACAAAAAACAGAACTACTTTTCCCTTCCCTTAAATACATTGTAGCACGTGGCTAAATATTTCACAAAATAATATTTGTTGTGCAAAAACATCAGTCATTGAATCTTTGTAAGATTCTGACACAAAGTGTGTAACATGTTTAATAGTCTGCGAGTCTAGTGTAACATATGATGGTTGTGGATGTCATTACATATTAGAATACCAAGAGATTCGGATGTTATTATTTCAACATTAATAACATAAACATGAACTATTTGCATTAAAATTTATCCGTTTTTCGGCAGTACTCTTTGAGTATGAGTTCCTTGGCTAAAACAAGCTCAGATAAGATGCTGGAGTACTCATCGAGTTCACTTTAGAAAGAAAATTACTAACATAATTTGAAGTAAAAAATCGAAGTAAATTTCAGCTGTGATTAGGATTTACTAAAGGTTTTCCATCAAAACTACAATCCAGTTCACCTTGATTTATTTGAATTGAATTTTTTAGAATTAGAAAACCATTGTTATCACGTCCTCGTGTTTTTTTTATTTTGTTTGCAGGTTGTGATACTAAACTAATTATCAATCAATCAATGGTTTATTTGACATTAGGCATAAGCCATAATCAACACGAATTGCAGTTCCAGTTACACTTATTTTGAAATTGTAGAGTAGTAATGTTAAAGTAGCTACATGGAGTTAGGATTTGAATTAAGTTGTAGAATTATATTTGGTTATTAATTTGACGGTATGCGGGCGGTTAAAATTTAAGGTTGGGTTCTTGGTATAAATTATTATGGGTCAGTATGATAATTAAAATTAAATTTCAAATTGTTGCCATACCAAATAATTTCGTTTGGTCCAACTCTTGTAGGCCACGCGGTTAGAGCCTAGAGCTCTAGTCAATGGACGGGCACGGGTTCGAGTCCCGGTGTCGCCAATATGGAAGTGGTTTTTTCCGAAAGGTTTTCCCACTTTCC
>JAQFYP010003849.1:0-10415 GCA_034694865.1 Bilobella braunerae
TTTGAAAGATGCAGGTTTATGCAGGATGAACTCGTAGGTCATGAACCAGATTTTGCAGGTGGCACCCTGCAAAGACCGTTATGCAAATTTCTTAAAAACATTTTGAAACTTTGTATTGAAAAATAAAATGAATATAACATTTTAATGCCTTACCACCCACGGTATGGAACCAATCGAGAATTAAAATTTGCAATTTCATAGAGATTAAAATTCACACTGTAGAATCTCAGAGTGTTTAACAGCAAATATTTTGTTAAATATATATAGTGATGTGTAAACGCCAAGCAAGAATTTAAAGGAATTTCATATAGCAAATAATTGAGCTAGTAGTTTACTGCAAAAATTGGTTGGTTTCGTTGTTTGAAAATTTTGAGTACAATTTTACTATTTTCGAATTTTATACTATTTTGAGGTTTTTTTTTTTACAAATTAATTTTGAAATGCTGGTTATTGTTTTACATGAAATATTTTTATACAGAATGTTTTGTAAGTAAGGGACCAATTTAATTTTTATCTAGATTACAATACTTAATGTCTGAGTTAGTTGAATTTATTAAATTAGATAACTTGACCTAGCTAAATTTATTAAAATTTAGTTAACTTTCTCGATTATTATATTTAAATTTTTACTCAAATTTGTGTTATTTTTGTACTTGTTTCACATGTTAAAAAAATGACGTGTTTTTTTACTCCATTTTTGTGTGTTTGCATTTTTATTCTTACAAATGGCTGTGTACATGATTATCCTAAAATCCATGACTAAAGTGCTTGAAATTGTTCGAATCATGACATTTTCCATTTATGGTTGCGTTCAAAATAAAACAAAATTGGCGAATTGGCGTCAAAATATAACAAATCATTCTCGATGACAAAAAAAAAACCCATAACAGTGCTTCCGCGTCAGTTGTCGAATCGTGATACTAGCAATCTCAAGTGCTCATTGATCTTGAGTTAATTGGCTTAAATTTAATTGCGTTTGCTTAATTGCCTCGTTAGTTTTTCTATTTACGATTTTAAAACACCAGAATTCAGAACATCCGATAAGCACGAGGTCTTCGAATTTAAAAAAAAAGTGATTAAAAAATGAGAACAAAATTTTTAATTACGGTAATTTGTGAAAATGATTATAACGATATTTAAAAAAAAGAGCAACAATGCGGACGCAGCTGAGTTTTGAAATTCGAACTTGGATTCTCATTTTTTTTATTTAAGCAACCTTGAAATGAGTTTAAAAAAAATTGTTTTAAATTCTTAGAACGAGGAGTGTTACAATATTTTTTTTTAGATTATTTCCTCTTATTTATTATGCATTGACGTTTGAGGGATTTTAATCTTTATTTTTATGCAGATTTTATGTAATCAATTCCTGGAGAAAGGCTGGAGAATAAACAGAGCCATGTTACGCAGGCGCAAGACTCTAAAACAATCTTGTTCAAATAAGGCCTAAATTCATTTACAGAATGGCTGCTGAAAAAGGGAAGAGTGTGAATTCCAAACACAATTGAAAGGAGAGTGTGAATTCCAAACACAATTGAGAGGAGAGTGTGAATTCCAAACACAATTGAGATGTGAGTGTGAAAACTAGATTTTACCGTAAACAATGATTTGAGGGAGAACATATTTTTTCAAATTTTGCTACTCAGATTTTGAGCACATTTTACCAAAATTTTGCAATTTTTTTTTTGGGATACTTAAAGGTAAGCTCCGCAAGTGAGGCCTGAGTTGAGGTAGGACACATACCTACGCTTAATTAGTAACCTCTTTAGACCAACACTTCGTAAAAATATTTCTGTCAAACGCACAATTTTAAAAATGGCGTCGATTTTGAAAATTGTGTTTTGGAAATTGAAACTTGAACAAAATTGAAAGAAAGTTTAACTGTAAATATTTTTTGTTTACTACGTCATCACATAGAGAGCAATAAAGTAATTAAGAAGATACAGAGCCTTTTTAAAATCAATTTCAATGTTCATTCTACAAGTGCACGTGAATTGGCGCCCCTCAATTTATTAAATTATGTTCAAAATTCTGAGGAAAGAGGAATTGTTGAAACAATTGCGTTTGACTTCAAAATGGTTTAGAAATGTACTGTACTTGCAGGGTTGCAAAAACTAATTAGCTAAAATAAATTCATTTATTGATAAAGACAGACGCCTTGAGCAAAAACTTTTATACTTAATTGCGTTGATTTTCCCGTTGAAGATACATGGTGTGCAATTTCTTACTTTGGTTTTCAAGAATTTTTGTTTAAAAACGACTCCAGATTTCAAATGAAAATTTGTGTAACAGCTAAAAAACGAAAAAAGAAAATTTTCGAGAATCACACTTAAAATTTCACTGCTGATTTATCTTTCGTAGGAAATGAGCATGAGATACCTAAAATATGATGAAAATGTCAGGCGCCACGCACAAAAAATGAAATATTCAACAACCTAAAATTGTAAGCTGAAGATAAGTCATGATCCGGGATGTGAATGCGATTTTTATCGCAATTGATTTCTATAAAAAAAAAAGGATTTTGAAAACCTGCTCCAGTTTAGAGATTGAACTTTGCGTAACATGTTGAAATTAAAAAAAAACTATTTTTAAAATAGAGCTGAATGCATAATTCTGTTTGAACTGACACTGATCGTTAGTGCAAACAAAGTTAGCATTTTAGAAGAGCGAAAATCGGCTTTTAAAATCCCTCGGTATAATTTTGATTAAAACTCCTCTTGTGCAAAAAGCCCTTAAATTAACGGCTGCAATTTACAATTTAGGAAAGATTGAGGCATGACCTAATTTAGAGCATCATTCAAACTGAGTATTTTTTTTAAATTGGTTAAATTGACATTTCAAGCTTTTTCTACATTTTGACGCTTCAGAGATTTTCTAAAAATTAGTTTTAAAAGGGACTTTGCATCTCCTTTGCTTTAAAAAGTGTCTCAGCATCACGGCTATAAACTGATTCCTACTCAAAAACATATTTAGACACAATTTGTAACCCAATTGTTTACTTTTAGCAAAAAAGTTTACACGGGAGTGTCATGGGCTATTTTAAAATTGTACAGAGCGTTTCACAATAAGCTTTCTTATCTGATGTTGCAGTGCCAAAGCAGATGAATGCATTCACAATCTCCGCTTTTATTTTTCTACCTTATTCTCTAACTATGTTACATTTGACGGTACTATATTGCAGTCCACATTTACAGAGCGTTTAAAAAAGACTGCAATAGTTGTAAGTCGGCAAAAGGAAAAGGAGAGAATTAGATAAAGAGAATTCCCCTTACATCTACAAGAAGTACCATGTGTTTGCCTCCGCCGTTCTTTCTAAATACGTGACATAATCCACCACTGCTGTATTTTACCTATTTTTAACAATTTTATTGACTAATTCATTATTCCACTATTATTAGTGGAATACTATTCAAACTAATGTGCATTGTTAACATGTTGATCATTGGTTCGCCATATATCAAATAAATAATTCAATCAATAAAGAGAATTCGCAGTCTCTTAGCCACTTCTTTCATTTGTTCGGTCGTGGTGGCTTCCAAAAAGTTGCATGCCTTTCCCTCCCTCGCAATATTATCATGGCACGAAAGTAGCTGCGCCGCTTTTTTAATAGCACCGTCTTCGCTCATCGGCTCTTTTCTATAGACCTTGTAGGACCAAGTATACTGGATCCGTATTTCAATCACGGTGAACAAAAGCACATCCACCGGAACCGGTTCCGCACACGGCGGCGCAGATTGCTACCACTGGAATTTCACGATTAATAAGATCCTGTGCAACCCGCCAAACTTTGCGAACCTTCA
Source organism: Bilobella braunerae (assembly GCA_034694865.1). Lineage (NCBI taxonomy): Eukaryota > Metazoa > Arthropoda > Collembola > Poduromorpha > Neanuridae > Bilobella > Bilobella braunerae. Next base: position 3,798 of record JAQFYP010003849.1, read on the forward strand.
ATTCTAAAACTCGCACTAGTCCATAGCCCCCCTTTGCGCCACCGTCCTGGTTTCCCGCCACATATTGTTTCATATATTCATCGAGCAGGTCTCTAACTGCCGCGTCCTTGAGCATCCGCCTAGGATCAATAAAGTAGTCCGATACGCTGCGGTCCATTATTAACAGCGAGTTGTCCAAGCGGTCAACGTAGTTGACTATTGTGTCTGCTATCGGCTGGCCCGCGGCTGTCTGGCTGTTTTCCACTTCAAAGCTGCATGTATTCTCCGCCGTTGTGTAGAGAGCCGAAACTTTGACATTGGGCTCATCACTTCCGTGACAGAACCGCTGAGGGACGATCCGATACCGTAATTAGAGCACAACCAAGCCGTTAACGAACGTTGCATCGGGCGGGAACCAAAAGTTCCGGTTTTTCTTATAATCGGCTTGAGCTTGCTTCATCGCTTTCTCTCCGCTTACATTGCTTGCAACGGCTTGATGGAAGTGTGTTACACCAATTATTTTGTATTCCATAGTGGATCTTGAAGCCCGCGGTACGTCCGCGATAGCGTAGGCAGACCACAGCATTTTCGTTACGGAGAAGAGGATGGCCAATTGTGGCGCGTCGTTGCGTGGTGTTTTAAACAGAGAAAAGACCGGATCCGCCCACATATGCAATTTTACCGTCGATCCAACAAACATGGTCTCCAACAACGCCTTGTCAAAGTTCCTATCTGTTGGAACATCGTAATTTTTCCATTTCTAAAAAAAGTGGTGGTTTAGGAAGTGTACCGAACGGTCATTTGCTAGCCGGAAGATTTTAGCACTCGTCTCAAAAGAAACTTCCAAATTAGAGATTTCTGATGAATTATTATTATTGGCAATTATATCAGAACGTTGGAAGTTACTTATGGGACGATAAAATCTTACGGTTATCTTGACCTAGGGCAGTAGGAATTAAAAATGTTAAAATTAAAATCCTCCTGTCCTAGATCGGGCCTGTTTGGGAATTCAATCGAAAAAGTGGATTTTATACAGAATTTAAAAAAAAAAACTTGAAATTTACGTTACCAATTTCTTGCTCACGCTGCTATTGAACTGTATTGTTAAAAGGATGGTTAGAAAGAATGGTGACATTTGGAAAAATAGTTTAAAGTTAATGAGAATTTACTGTTATAAAAATAGGATATGTCTCCCTGTATAATTTCCATATTAAATACAAATGAGGATTATTATATTCTTAAGCGCTTTGCGAGGAGATGGAGAGGAAAAAAACAAGTTAAAAAAATCTGAATTCTTTATTTTTCTCAAATCATTCAATCTCTGCCTAATTTTCAAAACACTTTTTTAATCAACACTTATTTGAAAATTTATTGAAAAGTGGTTAATTATTATATTTGCTATAATTATTGCTCCTTTTAACAAAATTTATTTGCAATTTAAAAAAGTCACGATTTTTTTACAAGTCTACGTAAGGCTCCTTAATTAACCACATTACATTCTTCTTCCCGATTTATCATGTATTTCTCACCATGTCAACATTTCAGCGCCTCGTATTACATGACTTAAACTTGAATTGTTTAAAATGTTAAAAATGAAACTGATTGTTAAAAAAATTGTTCAATTATTTGAAGTGATTGCATAAAACCAAAAAACATGAAGTAATCGTTCACAACTCATTTTTTAACAAATTGTATAAAACCTAATCTTGAACTAATCTTATTCTTCGACATATTTTTGAACTGTTCGTTTAAAATCTAATCTTAAATCGATTATTTAATACCTAACCTTGACCTAATTCTTTGAGAAACCTCTTAAAATCTTTAAGAAATATTAAACTAATTGTTTAGGACCGAACAATGAACTAATTGTTTCAAAATTATTTCTAACAGTTCGCCAGCGTGTACAGGCCAATCGGGACCATTTTAACATATGTTTAAGTAGACATATTATATTGCTTTTATAATGAAATTAGTGGCTGATATTCATTTTTAGTTTTTTTTTTAGTTTTTAAATATTTTGAAATTGTACAGAGCGTTTCACAATTCACTGAAGGTTTCTTATCTGAGGTTGCAGTGTCAAACCAAATTGTATTCACAATCTTTACTTTTATTTTTTCTACCTTATTGCCTAATTTATTACATTTGATGGTACTTTTTTGCAGTCCACATATACAGAGCGTTTAAAAAAAAAGTGTAATAATTGTAAATCGGCAAAAGGAAAAGGAGATTATTAGATAAAGGGAGTTCGCAATCACTGAGCCTAGTCTTCGATTTGGTGGGTTGTGGTGTCACTCATCAAGTTGCATCGCTTTCCCACCTTCGCAATATCTTCGTGACACGAAAGGAGCTGCGCTGCTTTTTCAATTGCACCGGCCTCGTTCATCGGCTCATTTCTATAGACCGTATAGGACCAGTCATGGTGCATCCTTAATTCAACCACGGTGTACCAAAGACCATTATCGGATCCACTGGAGGCGGTTCCGCGCACTGCGGCGCAGATCGCCACCACTGGAATGTAACGATTCAAACGATCTTCTGCCACCCGCAAAACCTTGTGCAGTTTCAGACCTAAACCCCCCTGCACTAATTTATCGCCACCGTTTGCGCCGCCGGCCTGGTTTTCCGCCGCATATTGTTTTATCAACTCATTAAGCTGGGCTCTAACATCCGCGTCCTTCTGCGTCCGCCGAGAATCCCTAAAATACGCCTCCACGTTGCCGTCCATTTCTAACAGCGACTTGTTCCAGCGTTCAGTGTAGTTGACTATCGTGTCCGCTTTCGCCTCGCCAGCGGCTGTGGGGTTGATATCGACTTCAAAACTGTATGTGTTGTCCGCCGTTGCGTGGAGAGCCGAAACTTTGACATTGAGTTCTTCACTTCCGCGACAGAGCTGCACAAGGACGTTTCGAATACCGTAATTAGAGCACATGACGGCAACCAAGCCGTTAGCGGACATTGTTGCCACGAACGGGATCCAGAATTGCCGGTCCTTCGTCTCGTAATCGGCTTGAGCTCGCTCCATAGCCACCTCCCCGACTTTATCGGATGAAACGGCTTCGTGGAAGTGCGTTACACCAATGATTTTGGCACCACTGGGTGACGTTGAAGCCCGCAGTACGTCCGCGATGGCGTAGGCGGTCCACTGCGATTCCGTTACGGAGAAGATGATGGCCAATCGTGTGGCGCGCCCGTCGCTGCGCGATGACCTCGACAAAGTTACCGGATCAGCCCACATATGCAATTTCACCGTCAATCCAACAAACATGGTCTCCAACAACAACCTGTCAGGGTTGGTATCTGTTGTATCATCGTATTTTTTCCATTCCTAAGAATAAAAAAAATTGTACCTAACGGTCATTAGCTAGCCGGAAGATTTTCGCACTCGTCTCAAAAGAAACTTCCAAATTACAGGTCTTAGTTACTAAATAATTGCCAATTATATCAGAAACTTTGGAAGTTACTTCCCTATGAGACAACCCCTAAAATCTTACGGTTATCTTGACCTAGCGCAGGAAGAACAAAACGGAAAACGGATTAACTTTTTCTTTAACGGAAAAAGTTAAAATTAAAATTCTCCTGTCGTTGATCTGGTTTGTTTGGCAATTCAATGAAAAAAAAAGCGGAATTTGAGCAGAATTAAACAAAACTTAAAGAAAATTTGACGTTACGATTTCATTTTTGTCCTTTTTCCCGCTGCGTGCGCTATTGAACAGTGTTGCTAAAATGATGGTCAGAAAGAATGGCGACATTTTGAAAAATAATTAAAAATTAATGAGAATTTACTGTTGTAAAATAGGGATACGTCTCCCTGTATTATTTTGGATATTATATACAAATGAGGATTATTATATTCTTAGGCGCTTTGGGAGGAGAAGACAAGGGAAAAACAAGTTGAAAAAAACATCGGAATTCTCTATTTTTCCTCTATTCTCTACTCATTCAATCATTGCCTATTTTGCAAAACACTTTTTTAATCAGCACTTATTTGAAAATTTATTTTAAAAGTGGTTAATTATTATAATTACTTTAATGATGGCTCACTTTAACAAAAGATGTTAATTCAATTAGCAACTAAAAGGCATTAACAAACAAATTTACACGTCGACGTAAAGATCCCTAATTAACCATATTACATTCTAATTATATATTAATTATATATATTATATTAATATATTAATTTAAAAAAAAGTTTAAAAATTTAAAAAAGAATTGCAGTAATTGTAAATTGGCAAAACGAAAAGAACATAATTAGAGAATTTGCAGTCTCTGAGCCACAACTTTGATTTGGTCGGTCGTGGTGGCTTTCATTAGTACGTATGGCTTTCCCTCCTTTGCAATATCATCTTGGAGCGAAAGGAGCTGCGCCGCTTTTTTAATAGCACCGGCCTCGTTCGTCAGTTCATTGGTATAGACCTTGGAGGTCCCAGTAAAGTGGATCCGAATTTCAACCACGGTGTACAAAAGACCATTATTGGATCCGCCGGGGCCGGTTCCGCACACGGCGGCGCAGATCGCCACCACTGGAGTTTCACGATTATAATGATCCTGTGCCACCCGCCAAACCTTGCGGACCTTCAATTTAAAATCCCCCCGCACTAGTCCATCGCCCCCCTTTGCACCGCCGTCCTGGTTTTCCGCCGCATATTGTTCCATATATTCATCGAGCAGGTCTCTAACTGTCGCGTCCTTGAGCATCCGCCTAGGATCGATAAAGTAGTCCGATACGCTGCGGTCCATTAGTAACAGCGACTTGTTCCAGCGGTCAACGTAGTTGACTATCGTGTCCGCTATCGGCTGGCCCGCGGCTGTCGGGCTGTTTTCGACTTCAAAGCTGTATGTATTCTCCGCCGTTGTGTAGAGAGCCGAAACTTTGACATTGAGCTCTTTACTTCCGTCACAGAGCCGCTGAAGGACGATTCGAATACCGTAATTATAGCACATGACGGCAACCAAGCCGTCAACGGACGTTGAATCGTGCGGGAGCCAAAAGCTCCGGTTCTTCTTATAATCGGTTTGAGCTTGCTTCATCGCCGTCTCTCCGCTTACATTGCCTGCAACGGCTTGATGGAAGTGCGTTACACCGATGATTTTGTGTTCCGAAGCCCGCAGTACTTCCGCGATAGCGTAGGCAGACCACAGCTCTTTCGTTACGGAGAAGAGGATGGCCAATTGTGGCGCGTCGCTACGCGGTGGCCTCAACCGAGAAGAGGCCGGATCCGCCCACATATGCAATTTTACCGTCAATCTAACAAACATGGTCTCCAACAACGCCTTGTCAAGGTTCGCATCTGTTGGAGCATCGTAATTTTTCCATTTCTAAGAACAAAGTGGAGGAATAGAAAGTGTACCCAACGGTAATTTGCTAGCCGGAGGATTTTAGCAATCGTTTAAAAAAAAACTTCCAAATTACAGGTCTCTGACGAATTACTAAATTGTCAATTATATCAGAACTTTGGAAGTTACTTATGGGACTATACAATCTTACGGTTATCTTGACATGAGGAAGTAAAAAAGTTAAAATTAAAACCCTCCCGTCCTAGATCGGGCTTGTTTGGCAATTCAATGAAAAAAGTGGATTTTGTGCAAAATTAAAAAATAAAAATTTGACGTTACCATTCCATTGGTCACGCTGCCATTGAACAGTATTGGTAAAATGATGGTCAGAAAGAATGGTGACATTTTGGAAAATAATTTAAAACCAAAGAGAATTTACTGTTGTAAACTAGGCATATGTTCCCTGTATAATTTGCATATTATATACAAATGAGGATTATTATATTCTTAGGCGCTTTGCGAGGAGAAGACAAGGGAAAAACAAGTTGGGAAAAACATCGGAGTTCTCTATTTTTCTCAATTCTCAACTCATTCAATCATTGCCTATTTTGCCAACCCCCTTTTTAAACAACACTTATTTGAAAATTTATTAAAAGTGATTAATTATTATAATTACTTTAATGATGGCTTATTATAACAATATAGGTTAATTTTATTAGCAATTAAAAGGAATTAACAAAAAAAATTACTCATCGACGTTAATAAACCATATTATATTTTCCCACTATTTATCATGTTATTTTTTCACCATTGTCAACATTTCAGCGCCTAGTATTACAGGACTTAAACTGTAAATTGTTAAAAATTGACTTAAATTGTTTAAAATGTTACTTTAAAGCTGAATGCTAACCAAATTGTTTACCTATTTGAACTATTTGTTTAAATAATCTTTTACAACTTATCTTTGAACGAATTGTTTAAAAATTAATCTTGAACATATTCTTGAACTGTTAGTTTAAAATCTAATTTTAAACAGATTGTTTAGAACCAAACATTAAACTAATTGTTTCAAAACTATTCCTAACACGCACCAAAACGTACCCTTAAGGGTTTGAATTTTCGCAAAAAGGGACTTTAAACAAACCTAGCTAAGGGACCACCAATATTGAAAGAGAGTGTTCCGAGCCTATTTTAAAAAGTTGTTCAAATGCAAATTTTTCATTGTCTCAGCCGTGTGTTAGGTACCTTTAAGTGCCCCTGTTTTCAAGGGATCTCATAAACTCTCCGAAATTTGTGGTTTTTTTCTGAAATCGCAACCGTAATTCGAGGAGATGCCATGGGGACTTTGTGCCTACTTTGCATTAA
>JAQFYP010003850.1:0-10415 GCA_034694865.1 Bilobella braunerae
GCTTAGTTTCGGCGCTGGTCCTGATGACGTTGCTGCCTCAAATTTGAAGATGCACTGCTCGAATCCACAAAAGGGCTGGATTGAAGGGTCAGGAGAAGAATGGGGATCCTGGACAAAGGCAAACTTTTGTGCCAATAAACATGCGATATGTGGAATTCGAACTCAAATAGAGGAGCCACAGGGCATATTCGGTAAGTAGCTTTCTCATTTTTGCAAAAAAAAAAATCATGCAGTTTATTATTACTGTTTGAGAACAACCTCAGACTGCACCAGTTTATGAAGTACATTATGTAAACATTTCCTCGCACTTTGTTCCTCACAGGAACCAAGGTGAGTAAACAAAATCCTTCTAAGGCTTGACACAAGCCTGGAAAACCAGGTTCTACAAATCAATTTGACAAACCGTGTTTGCATTTTTAGTGTTCGCCTTTTTGTTTGTAAACAAATAAGAAACCTTTATTTTCAGCCTCGTGTTTCCTTATTATAAAGCGTGAAAAAGAATTTTGTTTTCTCATTTTGCACCCAAACTAATTAAATGTATCAACAACTGCAGTTTCTTTGGAGACGTATAACTGTAATTCGATCACATATATTGTTGGAATGACGTCAAAAACATCCCACTGTTGCAAATGAAAAACGATTGATGTGAAGCCGAAGAAAGAAATTATTATTTTAATTACCTATTCCGGGTGTATTTTATTTGCAACTCATGGAAATCGAGAAATAGGATAATCTTCAAACTCAAAATTTTGAAAGAATCCTAAAAATTGCTGAACCCTTAAAATTAAAAAAAACGGTTTATAAATTATATAACGTTAATATTTGCTTCAGGATTCCTTTCATAACTGTTACAACCTCGAGTAGCGGCAATTCAGCGTTAGTTACCTCTGTTGAAATATTTGTCGCTAAAATATATTGAACGTGATATTACTGTAAGTGGAATTGACCTCTCGCTTCTTTACCAAATCGTATCGTTTGAAAGAACAATGTTGCAAACGAGTGTTCCCAAACTACGTATGCTATTGTTGTTTCTGGTGTAGTATTTTTTTTATTTATTAACTCCCTGTGGGTCCAAAGCCCATGGATCCAAAAAAAAAGACATAAAAAATGTGTTACAAAAAAAAAGTTCGACGTTATAAACTTTTGCAAAAAGTTAGGTGATCTAGTAAAGAATCGATATCGTAAAGTTATTTAATAAAATTACATTGCCTAGTTTTTATATTGAGTTAAATTTTATAGCGCTGATGACTAATGACAGAGTCATAAAAATAAAGGTACCTAATTAAAACTGAAATTAAATGCAACTAGAGGCAGAAGAAGCTACTGATGAGATGAGTGTAAAGAGTGTGCTGTTACTAGATTTAGAAATATCAATTAATTTAGTCAACTTTTTAATAGGGGACGACACTGGACTCAACAACGTGGACATGCTATGTTGTGAGGTAGCTGTGCCATTTACGAATTGTACAGCCTCTGATGCTAAACCGGAGGTAGCAGGCTGGATAAACAGGACAAATCGTACCATCAGTGGTACTTACCAGAAAAAAACTGGGACGTCCGTGTCGATGAGTAACGCAGAGGAAGAGGAAGAAAAGGTGGTTGCCACTCTGGGTATTAAAATCAGTTTGTCCAAAGATATCCTAACGACTTTGAAGGTTAGCTTTGAAACTAACATTGGACTCAGCGCAACAACAGGATTCAATTGGACGTTTGCAAGAGCCGACACTTGGAATCCAGAAGTGTCTACAATAACAACTGTTCAGGTCCCTGCCAAAACTCATACAACAATAACACAAGTTCTTGGTTCGTGCGGTATTTACAATCTCTATACAAGTCCACTCGAAGTATCAGATGTGGATCTCATGACCGGACTCAAAAATGTTTACTTCTTACATTAATAATTCAGATTTAAAATTTCAAAAACTCAAGTTTACAATGGCTTGAACCTAATTGTAAATCTCCAATCGTGTTCATTAATGCAATTGTTGTAGACCCAACATATCTAACTACTTTTTGCAGCTTCAATAACACCATCGTTTTATAAATGGGCACTTAATTACTTTCCTTCAATTTCTCTCAACTTTTGAGAGAAAGTGAAAAAAATGAATGTGTACAGTTACCAATACCTGCTCGTGCAATTCCGGAGTTGTCATACTTTGTAGCTGACAATACTTTTGCCAATTTATTAAACTGCACAGATATTGTGGGTCAAAAAGTAGTTTAGATATGTTGGGTCCACAACTGTAATGGGCGCGATTGTTGTTAGACATTGTTAGTCTAACAAATTAAATATAAGTTTTTAATATTAAAGTTTGTCCATGAAGCTTAACTATTGGCTGGACACGTTTGGAATATTTATAAGAACCAAATTTAATTTATTTACACTCAAGTTCAAAATTCCTTTGATTTGAAATGACTTGCATCAGAAAGTTAACTTACAGCCGCAAGAAATTTCAAAATTAATTCAATTGACCCATCAGACTTGATTATGTATTAATTCAGTTGTTAGGACATTAAGGAATCGAAAAATTTCTGAAAGGGTTTCTCGCCTTGACCCGGAGCCGCATAGTTGCAATATATAAAAACGTGCTTGCTCTTTCGTCGATGAGAAAAATTTTCAGTTTTAATATGGCTTTTGATGTGATTTTTTCTGGCAAAATGAACGCAAAAATGCAAAATGAAAGTACGACCCTATTTACTCTGTTGAAAAACAGAGTAATAAAATCTCCAGAAAATGCACTTGTCTGTTCGAGAAAATTTTAAAATACCCAAAATGCGTTTTCCCTAGCCTAACTCGGGTGAAGTAACTAATCATAATTCCAAAATATACTATTAGAGGCCCGACACCTATATGATGACATATCATTTTTACCGTAAATCTCATATTAGAGGGGCACAACACGTATATAATGACATACCATTTTTAGTGTAAATCGCATGGTAGAGGCACGACACCAATATAATGACATATCATTTTTACCGTAAATCTCATGTTAGAGGACCGGCACCTATTTAATGACATACTATTTTTTACCGTAAATCTCATATTAGAGGTCCGGCACCTATTCAATGGCATACCATTTTAGTTTTCATCAGAGTAGTTCTAGTGCCCGGCAGCGCGCTTTTATTTCGAAATGTTTTTCAACACTCGGTACAAAGGACCTTTAAAAAGTTTGGGTATATGATTCACTTGCAATTCAGCAAGAGACAACTGAATTGTAAGTGAATCATATGTCTTGCCATTTGCAGACAACTAGAAAGAATTGTAAGGAATTAAAAATTTTCCCAAGAAAATCGTTTCAAATTTAGGTTTTACTTGTCAATGTTGTAGCAGGCTCATTTTTATTAAGTAACTAGCTACGCTGCCCCGTGGCAGTAGTCCATATTTAGTAATAGCTAAGAAATTTCTTTGAAAATAAAAATTAAATCGTGGTTAAACGGCCAATCAAGTAGCGGAAGTAGCAACATTAGACACAAGACATTAGAAAAATATTAAAATTATTAGAAATTAAACATAATTTTTAGTGTGAAGGGAGCATCTAGGATGATCGGTAAGGGTCATTTTTATGTTGTCATAAAATTATAGCTTTGTGTTTGAGAGGAAGAGATCCTTCCTCCTCGGCCTCCAATGGAGGAATGAGAGGAGAAATTTTCACAGTGTACAAATTTATTTCTTTTATCAGTGACTATTTCTCATCGAGCCTGGTAGTACCTTCAGTACAATTTACAATTTTGTTACTCTTGTTGAAGCGATGCAAAGTTGAATAAAATAGCAGGTAAAAAAAAATAATCGTGTTTGCATTTAATTTTGTTTCTTTAATAAATTTGCTTGCAAGTTGTTGTAATGGTTAACTATACGGGATAGGCCCTGGTGCTTGTTTTGTTTTTCATACAAATTTAATCCAAAATTAATTGTACCTTAAAACTTGAAACGTATTCTTAATTCTAATTCAAGTGCATTTTCATTTCCAATGCACATTGTTCGATTTGTTCGATTACAAAATCAAATTGGTTTTTATTTCAAATGTGCTTTTCGTGAAGTGCGGGCGTTTCCAACTCAAATTTAAAATTGAAGGAATTTTTTTTTTTTTTTTTTTTTTTCTAAATTCCGGAACTGTATCTCCTGCCGCCTGCGAACTGAAATTGTTTATGCAGCAAATTACTGTACTCCAAATCAATTAGTTTTATAGGGATTTGGAAAGAGTTTATAAATTAGTATTGTCTATTGCACAAAGAAGTATAGTGTTGTATTATAAATGAAAGAATTAACTTTCTGAAGTAACATTACTTATTCATCAGCTGCAGAACTTAACAATAAGTTTTTTGGGTGTTGTGCCATATTCTTTTTTGTGCGGATTTAATGTATAGCTCAAATATAAATGTTTACCTCAAATTTGAAGTTCGTGGAAATTACTACTTATTAGCAATAGAGTCAAACGTAAACAAATTTACCAAGAGTATATTTTTGTCTTCCAAGCAAATTTTGCAGAAAAATTCCTCCTCAAGTTTCGAATAAAATAGGATGCAACACAATTGGTATACAAATAAATACCCAAATGAATGAATTATTGTTTCATTATATTTTTATACGTTATCAATGAATTGGTTTATTTGACATCCATTCTAATAAAACGTTATAAAATACAGTGGTTTTACACCACAATGCTTAAATATATTATAACTAAAATTATCGACATTACAATAGTCTAAATGTACAAAGACAAGAATATGAGTGGTCTGGTTCTGTTATAATTTTGATTCTTAGCTTTATTTAAAAGTTTGTGCCGTGCCAAAGGGTTTGTCAAATGCTTGTGTCCTTAAGTTTACATGACGCGAAACCGCGTAGTCATAGTAACCAAAACCAGCATTTAATTCCTTGTGCATTATTTGTGGCCAAAATATTGTGTTCTTTTAATTGGTTTTGCAAATTATTCAGAGCAAAATGAGCATTCATTTGTTCGGAACAAGGTCCGTGTTGCTGCGACAGTAGCACATTTGAGTTTACAATTATAAATGACCATGGTGCAAAGAAAGTTAATTCAACAATATAAAAAAATTTAGGAACTAAAGAATTTTAGAAATCCTGCGTGTTTCAAAACATAGTTTCAATGTATCTTAGCAGTATCAATGTATCTTAGTAGCTTATACAGGCTGCTAGGCTCATCAGCCAAAAAAAATTGAACTCATGTTTTGTACAACAGTATGTAATCATAAAAAAATCAATTATTTTCATCATTCCTGGCTATGCCGTCGCTTAAAATGTTTCGTCAATTCACCTCTAATCTTGAACGCTGCATCACACCCTGTGCACTGAAATGGTTTCTCTCCCGTGTGAACCCTTACGTGAGATTCAAGTATGCCTTGATTCAGAGCTATGAAGTTGCAATACTTACAAACGAACTTGCTCTGCCGTGTGTGCGTAAAAAGGTGCAATTTTAATAGACTCTGTGTTGTGCATTTTCTCGGACAAAATGTACAGGCATGAAGACCTTGACCCGTGTGTTTGCGCATGTGCGTTGTTAGTTCTCCCTTCCAAATAAATGATCTTGAACAGTTGGAACAGTCAAACGGCTTTTCGGCAGTATGGACATGACAAATGTGGCTCAGAAGGTTTGCATGCTGTTTGAATTGTTTGAGGCAAAAGTTACACTCGTAGTTTCTTTCATCACTGTGAACAATTTTGTGTTGTCTGAGGAGATTTTTGGTTTTAAACCTCTTGTCACATTTAGTGCATTCATGGTCTAGTGTCTCAGTGTGTCTCTCTTTGTGTATTCGAAGGCATTTACGTGTCTTATACGACTGTTGGCAAATTTCGCAGCTAAAGGGCCTATCTTCAGAATGCCTTTGAAAATGCTCGGATGCATCTCCTTTTGTTTTGAACTTCGCCCCACAGTCACCACAAGGAAATGGTCGTTTGTCGCTGTGAACACTGGAGTGTCGACGCAATTTCGATAGATCTTGAAACCTTTTTAAACAAATTTTGCATTGGTATGGCCGAAAATCCAAGTGAGTTTGTTGATGTCTTTTTAGTTTTGAATTGGTTTTGAACATTGCTGTACAAGTTGTGCATGAAAACGGTTTCAAATCAGAATGAACTCTGGAATGTTTCTTTATGTCGCACCTTCTTCTAAATGTTTTTCCACATTCTGGACATGCGTGTTCACGTAGATTGGAATGCACGTAAAGACGGTGACCGAGTAGATTAGTGCGCGTCTTGAACCGTGCCGAACAGATGTCACATGCGAAATTTCTGACTTCCGAATGCACAGTGTTATGAATTTGCAATGCCCAAAGTGTTTTAAAATGTTTCCCACAAATGTCACAGTCGTGTAAACGTCGTGCGGTAGAAGTGACTTTCGTCGTCTTTTTAAAAGAGCTTCTCAATTGGTGAGTTTTGGAGTCACTGGGATGTAATGGTTTTGAATAATTGTTATACACAATTGGCTTTTTGTGTAATTCCGATTTTAGCGAGTCTGGAGAAATTAACCTTGTCAATGAAACAAAGCATTTGTATTTAGCCTCCATTTCAATCGTCTGCAATTCTATATACTGCAAAAAAAGAAAATTTGAGTATGTTTTGTAGAGAAATCCAACAATTATATTAGTGTCCGTTGTCTAAAAGAGTAAAGTAGGTACCCGTAGAATCATATTTTACTTTGTTGACAACAGAAAACGGTGTCATTCCATGACGTGTGTCTTAAAGCGCGTTATTATTTTTTAACTTGATATTAAGTGAAGTAGTTAGAAACAAAAAGGAAACTTACTTCATTGTTTATAGCCTATGGTTACGTGGAGTTTATATGACTGATTCCCATGTCTAACTTACTATTTATTGTAAAAAAAAACTTACCCAAATTCCAATAAAACCGGTGAAAGAGACAGTACAAAACAGCGATGGAATAATTGCAAATTGAAGTTCCAACCTGTTGCAAAATTAGTTTAAACAAAAATTCGAAATGAAACTTACTCTTGACCATGGAAAGAATTTTTTCCAAGTATTGTTCTATTCGGCACATGAAGCCGTTTGAGGCTGCACTAAAATAGAATCTATACAAAATAGGATAAGAGACATATCCTGTGTTGTGGGGTTGATTATCTTCATTCACACCATAAGGCCTAAACCTCCTTCACAAAACCTAAGCCAAAAAAAAATACTGTTTTCACACTGTTTAACAAAATTGAGTTTCATTGTGTTAGAATCAATTGAAAATGGAAAAACCTAGTATACAAAAGTATAATTTATAGATGTACTGACGAAGTATAATTATGCAAAAAACAGCTTCTTCAAAGCAATCGCAATTGAATAGGTATCTGTAACGCATACCCCATAACCTGGTCAAAGGTATTAACGTTGTGTATTTTGAAAATGAATTTGTATAAGACAAACACCATGTTTTAGTAAAATTTTTAATTTTGGGGGATTTTCGAGAATATTGAATCTTAAACTTTATAAAATGTTAATAAAATTTCCATTCACCCATTTTTCACATTTAGGGATATGCTTTATCATATTTTTTATCTTAATTCAAGTATGCTTTTTAACCCCACTAAATTTTAATGACACTGATCACTGACACATGAAGAGCGTCTTAGCCCTCTATTGAAAAGAATTCAAAAAACTGAAATAATTAAGGTCATAAATGGAAGAAGTAAAAGCATTAATTCATTGTTTTAATACGAGTTCGAGTTTGAAACGTAGTTCCACTTTAAAATAGCAAGATTACTATGGTTTTAAATCTGAGGCTTCAATCTTCCCAAAATCAATCCCAAAAAAAAAATTTGTAGTTAAAATCGATTTCTAACAAATGCGTTAGTTTCTGTTTTGCAACTAAATTTATATTTGGATTATATTAAAATGTGTTGAATAGTGGAAAATTTTATATCCTGGTTAGTTCCATTTATTCTAAAAAAAATTGTGAAACTTCTAACAATGAAAAACTTCAGACGGTATGCTAAATCCTGCAAATGATAAACTTCCATAAGCTGATCCAAAATAGTCATAAGGGTGTAAAAATTTATTTTTGTTTTGTCAAGCTTAACTTTTTTTTAAATAACACCACCAACTGCATGTTATGTACAGTAAATTTATTAATTTAAAATTATTAATACGAATGCAGTTTTTCTGGAGAGGTCTTTGTTTCTGTCTCTAGTACTAGACCGCCTGAGATCACCAGTTCAAATTCCCATGGTCTCCATCTCCATCCAATTTTCTACATCTTGTGTTTCCCGTAAACCATTGCCTTGTGCTTTCTAATGTTTTCGTATTTTGGCTGCATAGTCAGACGACATGAATATATGTGATAATGTATGATTTGGCCTAGAATTCTTAAAAATAGCTTCATTTGGGCACAGCCAACTTTAAATATAATTCGAAAGCTACTCGCGTAAGTCACGTGTCGTCGACGCAAAACTCCTTTGAGCTTTGAGCTCGTGGAAATGTTCAGGACACTCTGTTGTGCCCATTCGATGACAGCATGTATACAATTGATGTAGAGATAATCCAATCCAATCAATCGATTGTTTGATTCCACACCTCTTTTTCTCCCTGCATAATATCCCTTTAATGCGATAGCAAAAGTCAAATAAATTGACTTATAAAACACTACACTTTTAGCTTCGTGGAATTGTCAAACGAAGTACAAGAAATATTCTAATATCAAAATCAAGAGCAAAATAAACAAAATTCACCGGCCGGAAAAAAAATCCGTTTGTTTGTGTTTCATATTCATTTATTTTCTAATGTAGCAAACTTTTTCTACTTTTGAGAATCGAAGTATGTGCAAACTATTGGACGGTAAATGGTGTAACTTACAAAAGTGCTTAAAACGTCGATAAAACTTACAATTAGTTATAAAACCTGTCGGATGTGACAATTTACAAATTCCAAAATAATAATCGGAAACCGATTTCACTAACCTTGAGATACTATTACTCCCAACGTACTAACAATTTTCGGCAAGATTAGGTACAGCATGCAAAAAATAGGAACTGCTATCAAAATTCTCATATTCCCGTTTTGAAGTTGCGTGTTTTTGTATTTTATAATTTCTTCTCCTGCATAATGTTGTAATGACTCTCTGTAAACTTGATGAATATTACTTTCGCAGTATGATATTTAGTGGTTGGATAGTTGGTCTGTTTCCGGCGCAGAGTATTTTTTCACAAAAAATTGGCTTCAAGTTAAAAAGTATAGCCATGTTGTATGCTGTTCTTGTGCTATTTTGCGAGTATACTGAAGGGGTGTTCTACATCATCAGAGCCCTTACTTGGGCAATGAGTTATCCACTATCGGAATTAGTTTTTGAATATTGCTATCATATATTTTACCTTTTTACCGCAACATACCCACGCGTCTTTTCAATAAACAGTTGCGATAGGGTTGTAGAATTTTTCAATTACATGACGAACAGTCCTGCCACTAACTCTAACAAGCGGTTTAGACGACTTAGTCCTCTATTTGCCCTAGGAGTCTTGGAACTAGTGTTTTCTGTAATCCACATACGCAGCACAATATATGGAAAAGGATACTTCAGTGAGATTTACTGGATTATTATTCTACAGGAAGTAATCTACATAATAGAGAATATCAACGCTCTGTTTTTGTGCTACTATCAACTCTCATTTACATTTTTCTGTGGAATTCGACTATGCTACATACTGGAGGGCTTGACAGGAAGCCTGCTACTGGAGCTCAACAATTATGTTGGACTAGTGTCAGTGCCGTTTTTCCTGAACAATGTTGAATGTAGTAATACTACGTTTCAATTGAAGTTAAACATAAAAAATAAAATTGACGAATTTCAACAACTCAAAAAAATGTATTTGATTTTTAACGAAGTCGGGGGCATGAACTCCGGAACTTTAGTTTTCATTGGATCGTACTATTTGGTGCCAAGTATTCTCAGCGTTATGACAGTGCGTACGAGGACTAAAATTTTTTCCTTGGTTGGATTTGTTGACATTTGCTTACAATTGGGTGCATTACTTTATGTCGGGAGTATAATGCAGCAAACGGTAACACGTAATATATATATATATGATGATTTCATAAATAATAAGACTTCCTGTATCATATAGAAATTTTTTCCAAAGGGTGCAATATCTGAAAAAAAATAATTACGAGCCTGTAACATATGCAATGGTTTTTAGCGAAAACAACATAACTCAACTCTTAACTTTTTAGACATTTTAGCGGAAATATATTGGTCAACAACATTTCGGATTATTTTCCAACAGTAATTTTACAACAATTGAAAAAATTTTCAATATTGGGACAAGTTTCAATTCTTAAACCAGATAGTAATACTGATCTATTACATGAATAAAATGATTAAAAGAGGAGTTCAATTTGAGAAGCGAGAGAGGAAAGTCGTCTTGTTATTAGCTCTCAAGTTATAAAGGCAAGTTATCAGGCA
>JAQFYP010003851.1:0-10415 GCA_034694865.1 Bilobella braunerae
CTCAAATTTTTAATTACTTTTAAAGTTATTGGACAAAATAAATGAAAAAAAGTAAATGCCAATTTTGGAGGCCTGTTATCATGCATAGAGACACCTTTTTCGGTACAAAGCAAGTCTGCCCGCTGTGCGCCAGAGTGTCAGCTTTTGATCGAGATATTGTGGTGACTTGTAAGTGGTACGTAGCCAAGCTAGTAACAGATTTACGAAATTCAAGACTTCCCATAAGATTAGCATTGGCACCATATCACCATGCCAACGCGATAGCCCACCTTAATTACAATGAAGGCGATGGCAAAGAACGCAGAGAAATTTTCCGCGTTCCTGATTCAAACAGCCTCTACAGCATATCGTATCGTTTTCAACTCGACCCAAGTTCCTGATCATCTAAAAACTCAAAGGCAAATATTACTTCTGATCGCTTGATGATAAAGTCAGAGTAGTAATGTCGCAGTTATGTGCAAATAGTTATAGTTTTGTTTACTTCTTCCAACCCTAATCCTTCAACAACAGTCCTGATATGCTCAGAGGCAAATGTCTCCGGATCTGTTTCACGAGTTTTGCAAATGGTTTATCAGATATTTACATAACCAATAACGTTTTCCCTACCAGACCAAGCTCTTCGGTGACTTAAAAACCGTTGCACAACTGGTACCATTGACACAAACCGTGTTCCCAAAGACAATTCTATATATCATTGAAGTCTCTTCATCCTCTCTCACGCTACGCCTTATCAAAAATACTGCCCAATTGAAAAATGAAGAAGGCAAGAAAAACTTACACAAAATTTTAAGTGAATAAATTTACTGTCAATAACTACCATTTGTACACTTATTGTTGCAGTATGCAAGGTATGCAAAATTATCATAGAGGGTGAGGCAAAAGCTAGGGAGAGAAAGCAATTAGGGAGTATTATAAGGATTTGGAACGCAAAGCACTAGCAGAGAAAGTGCCATGGCTGACGGGATGTAGAGCTAGCAGTGGTAGCTTAATATGATATACTTAAGACGCCTAAAATTAATTAGGTAGTATAAAATATTTTTTTTCTTTTAATTTATTCTTCTAAATGGCCTACACTTTATTGTATTATTTTTTATCAACTTTTTTTTTTTAGAAAATTGAACATTGTATAAAATAGCAATAACATGACAAAAATTAAAGTATCAAACACAACAAAACTCCACTTTCATCGATAATATAGTATTGTATTTGATGTTTTTCTATACGGCTCCACGGCTTCTGGCCGGTACGGAAATATAAATATAATAAATAAATTATTTATTAAAATAATTAAATTTTAAATTAAATTAATTTTAAAAATGGGATCCAGAAGTGGTGCCAACAAGTCCTCCGACACCACTGTTCCAAAGCACGCAACGGTTAAATATGCACACATAGTTAATAGCAACGTTAATTTAACGAACCGTGTTTGTACTTAAAATTAAAACTGGTTACTATATTTATATTACAATAAATTTAGATTATTGTAACTTGATATGAAACTGTATTTACTTGAAGCGGAATTTTGTAGGCAAATGTTCCATGGTTAACTATTGTTATTCAATAGACGTCAAAAAAAGAGAAACCTAATAAAGAAAAATGAAACAAATTTTTTAGTAGTAAGCAAAAAAATAGAATAAAAAACCAAGTTTTTGTCATTCTTACAAAAAAATTTGGTCCCGGCACAGCCAATGCAAATACCGGCGTTACTGTCATCACTAGCACAAAATAAACAAAAGTGAGAAGTAGAGCAGGCGACATTACTTTTCAAAGTAAAAATAAAAAATTTGTTGCCTCTATCTGGAAACTCGATGCGTGATTAAGCGAAATTTTTAGCGTTTTATAGTTTTTATCGCTGCGTCCCCTCCCGCATAAATTGACGTCTTTAGACGATTAAAGGTATTACGAATTTCAAACCAATTTTTTGTATTCAGGAAACGTGTATGCAGAAACTAGGAAAAGTATACAATAAGCAAGTGAAAACTACTAAGCTTATATCATAATATTTCGATGAAAGAGCAATTTATTCTTGGTTTGTATCTTTGGACTCTTACAATGAAAGGTTTGGAGAGGGAATCCGCATGTTCGTGTTTTGTATTTAACTATTCAGAATGCATTTAAGTATTTTCAGGCATAAAATAACTGCTCTAGCGTACATATGGGTATTGCAGTTATGCAGGAATTTTGGAAATTTTTGTTTTTCTGATAAAGATTTCCATGTGAGTTTTGGGTTTCGAAAGAGATTTGCTCTCTTCTCCTGAACCAATGAACCTCGGCTTTTGGTTCTCACTTTTCACGTGTAAAATTTAATTAATAAATTTAATATTACATTATAGAAAATCATGTGGAAGGAAGCCTTTTTGCCATTTGCCAATGCACAAAGTATTCAATTTGTGTTTGTGTAAAGCAATTGCCTTGCACTGACCAATGGTGAAACATGGCAAAACCGCCAAACATACTAATTCACAAAATGTCATTCCAATTGCTATACAGTTGGAATGTAATTGCTCTAATGACAAAACCGTCCACACAAGCATGTGTGGACGGGAACGCGCATGTGCGACTCTCACAAGTCTTTTTTGTTCAGTATCAATTCTCCCGTCCTATGGACGGGTTTATACACTAGTTTTAATAGAAAGTAAATCATGATATCTGCATTTATGTAATTGGGCAGCTGTAATATACCTTAAAATAATGTGTTAATACTTAAATATCAAAAGTGGAGTCAATTCCATTTTCAGAAACGATGTAAATATCACCATGGTAAAACCATGGTAAGAATGAAACCTACTAAGCTTTAGTTGCCATTACTTTATGTACAGGTATTTTCAGCATATGATCCACTTTTAACGCAATTTAATTTTAGTTTTTTAGTTCCATTTAAAGAACGTATTGATTTAAGTGGAAATTATTGTTGTGGCAAAATACTCTCTAACACTCTACTCTTGGTAACCAAGACTTAGTTTAATCAGACTGCGTCGTACTAGAATGTAGAATTGGGTTTTGGCAAAGATTTCCCCCATTCAAATCCAACCAAGTTTCTTACTTAAAGTTCTGTATCTGTGAACTAACGGTAGAATTTTAAAGATCCTCTTTAATTCGATATAGTAGTTTGTGTTTAGCATTATAGTAGTAACGTGTTGTTTTTATAAAGTTGTAATGGGTTTGAGAATAACAACTTTCGTTTGTATTTTACTGGTTATTAGTTACTGGAATTCAACTCAATTTTGAGTTATCGATTGCTCTGTTAGTGAAGTTCTCGTTTATTGTCAACGGCCCGTAGTCCAGGGGTTATGAGCCTTCTCCTAACATGGACAGTACCGGGATCAAGTCCCGGTACCAGCAAAGTAAGAAAGTGGTGGTGTGTTGAGTGAAAGCCTGGAACGTTTCGGTTGTGGAGGATGATCTTGGGTCAGTGTGAACGGTGGTTTTCAGCCTCTTCATGATATAGAGGCTCCTCGGTGGTCAACCACACGTTCACTACCTAGCATAACCTCAGAACTTTTTCGTTAACTGACAGCCCTATACCACACTCCCCAACTTTAGCCACCGTTTGAAAAAAAAAACAATGTTGCAGCAAATCAAAAAATAAACTTAAAATTGCTGGAAGTAACGCCTATTACCGCAATGAATACCGTTTAAGTTAAACCTGATTCTCCGAAGTAATATTGTCATTCTATGCCAATCAGCGGGCGTGCGTGCGTAACAACCGGAAGTAAATGGGAGGAGTTTTGAGTTTTGCTTTTACAGAGAATTTTTCAACTAAAAGCTTATGAGCGAGTGCACGGGAGCGAGAATCCGCATATGAAAATTTCAAAGTTTTTTTTTAAGTCAGTAGCAATTCAGCCGTCAAGGAGGAAACATCTCCTCCACAAACCCCAATTTACATAATTTTTTTGTTCTCCCGTCGGAGAACACGTCGGGACGGGGTTCTATACTAGTTAGAATTAAAATTGTTTTTTTTTTTGGTTTTCGACTATGATCCTAAAGGGGATTAACAACACGAATGCTTCTTTAAACAAGGAAATTTTTAATGTTTCTTCTTTATATAGTTTTAATTGGTCCTACATACAAATTTTCTTAAATTACTTTTAAGAAAATACAAAAAATAAATTTGTAAAAGAACATGATAATTTTTAGTTGGGGGGATAGTGGGGATAGTCACACAGCAACCCTCTACCTCGAAAAGCAAGCCCAAAAAGTATGCAAACTGCTTTTCCTTTATTACGAACACATTATTTCTTTTCAAGCATCAAATAGAGAAGCATCCCTTCTCCAAAATGTAGCCAAACTTGTCAATCCTGTGAAAGAAGGACCCAGAATTCAAAACTTAAATCCTACTGTCATTAGACGGACTAGTTGGACTAGAAAATATGTTAATAGTGTACCTAATTGGAAAAGTTCAAAAATAGGATACAATTTTTGTTATTTTTAGCCTTAAGGCATATTATCGTCATTTTAACATTTGGCGCAACTACGTCCAACAACTGACAAAATTTTCCAGACGAAATTTACAAACACTTGTTGAAAATGATCATTCCCCAAGTTATTTATGTACGTTGCAATGCGTCACACACTGCATTATTTTTTACTTCTTTACGACTACGATTTCCGTAGCCAGGAAAAAAAAATAGCCGCTCTAAGTTATGAGGACTTTATATGAGCAAAATTTATACACGTATTCTTACTATGCTGCGTGGGACTCAAATTTGCACAAAAACTTTTCAGGCATTACACTACTTTCCTCGCTTTGCTGAGACAGATAGATTTTTTAAAAAAATAGTATTTTTTTTAAACATTAATTAAAAGCTTAATTTAAAAACTTTCAATTTAACAATTAAGTAGTTAATACACATAATAGACATAATAGTTGACAGCATAATAAGAAAAAAAATCCACAAAAGAACACAAATGCAAATTTTTTAAGGACAGTGTTAGCTGTCTTGCCAGACTACTCTGGATAGCATTGTCTGTAATTGACCATTAACAAAATATTTTTTTAAAAAAAAACCTAAAAACTTTTGTAGTTGCAACTCTGAACATTTATGAGTTCCTTGAAATCCATCTCAGTTTAGGTTAATTTTTGTTTGAACCCCCAAGTGACCCGTTTGGGGCTCAAAAGTCAAGTTCAATAAAATTTACCCACGTAAACGTTACGTTTACGAAAGTAAGAACATTAGACACAAAACTTTAGATTTTAGAAAGTTATTAACATTATAAGAAAGAATAACACAAATTTGGGTGTAAAGAAAACATCTGGGTTCAACGAAACCATCTCAACTATGTGTTTCATACAAATGTAAGATTTAAACTTTATGTCATTTCCCGGTAAAGGGGAACTCTAGATAACTTTCAACTTGATCATTACTTTTTGTTTTCTGTAAAAGTAGGGTTTGACCTTGAAAAGTCACTTTTGGTTCAAAGGGTCAATTTGTGGGTAAACATGGAAAACAGAGAAAAGTGTCAAATACAAATGCTTTTCCCCTTGATAAGCTAAACAACTTTTGTGAGGCTCACGTGTACTCGAACAAAAGCAAAAATAAACTTGGCCGGTTATCCTACATGTGAAGACAGATTTGAGGTGTGTT
This sequence comes from Bilobella braunerae, assembly GCA_034694865.1. Classification (NCBI taxonomy): domain Eukaryota; kingdom Metazoa; phylum Arthropoda; class Collembola; order Poduromorpha; family Neanuridae; genus Bilobella; species Bilobella braunerae. The sequence goes on from JAQFYP010003851.1 coordinate 5,586, forward strand.
GATTAGTACAGTGCATCCCTTTTATTATAACATCGGGTACAGTTAAACTTTGGTTATACTGAACGACTTTGGCATGTCCCGGCAGATGAAAACAAGTGAACGTTATCCAAAGCTATTGCGCGTAATTCGGCTAAGTTTTCGCCTATTTTCATGCAATCCACATATTATAAAAGGTTTTATACAACCAACCTCATCAAATAGAATTGTGTATACTTATAATGAATACGAAAGTTGATATCAACTTTCGTATTCATTATAAGTATACTTGACCTTTGAGCCCCAAACGGGTCACTTGGGGGTTCAAACAAAAATTAACCTAAACCTCATAAATGTTCAGAGTTGCAACTGCAAAAGTTTTTAGGCTTTTTTTTTTAAATATATCTTCAATGGTCAATTACAGACAATACTATCCAGAGTAGTTTGGCAAGACAGCTAACCCTGTCTTTAAAAAAATTTGCGTTTGTGTTTTTTGTGGATTTTTTTTCTTATTATGCTGTCAACTGATTTTTAAGTGTGAATGAAGTTGTAAGATGATGAGTGATCAACTTAAAAAAATAATCATAGTACTCTTTGAAAATGCTTATGTGTTACGAAATGTGTTCGCTGGGGCCTTATGAAATTTCAAAGTCCAATCATATACATATTCGAGAGCTGTCTGTCCACTACCTGAAAAGGGATTCTTTTAAAGAAGGGTCCCCTACCTGAAAAAGGGTTCTTTTTTAAAAAAGAGTTTTTTTTAAAACAGGTTTTTTTTTAAAAAAAAATAAGGGTTCTATTAAAAATGTTTTTTTTTAAAAAGGGTTTTTTAAAAATAAGCTTTCTTTTAAAAAATAGAGTTTTTTTTAAAAGGGTTTTTTAAAAATAAGCTTTCTTTTAAAAAATAGAGTTTTTTTAAAAGGGTTCTTTTGAAAAGGGTTTTTCTACCTGCGCATGCGCATGTAGGCGAAATTGCCGGGCTTGTTTGACTAGCCTTGAGTATACTATTTAATTGTTAAATTGAAAGTTTTTAAATTAAGCTTTTAATTTGTGTTTTAAAAAATACTTGTTTTAAATTCTATCTGTCTCAGCAAAGCAAGGAGAGTGGTGTAATGCCTGAAAAGTTTTTGTGCAAATTTGAGTCATACGCAGCATAGTAAGAATACGTGTATAAATTTTGCTTATACAAAGTCCGACCTCATTGACCCCGAAGATGCCGTCCGCATGACACAAGATTAGCTAGTAGGATAATTTTATTTGTAACTCAAGTTAGAGTTCAATATTTTTTGGCGTTTAGCACACCTCCATAAATAAAAAGGAGCCGCAGTTGCTTGTGGCTCATTCGACGTTTACTTATTTAGTAGTTTATGATCACTAATCCTCCCCCTAACATCTGTATATAGTTGTTAGTGTCGTACAAATAAACAATTATTTGTCTACTTTGTCGTAACTTTTCGTTCGTCGTTACTTTGTCCCCATCATTTCCCCCCACTTGATACGTCACAGAAACGGTGACAATATTTGAGGGAAAATAGTATCCCGATATGTTTTTAAGTTTTTTTTTTTTAAGAATTAGTAATGTAAAGAAAATTTTAAAATAATATAGCACGGTTTATGTGTATCAAAGTCAAAATCTCAATCTTTCGACAGATGTCCTTAGACATATGAAAAAAATTCGTTGCTAAACACTTGAGGTAGTGAGCTATTGTAGCGAAACTAAGGCCGCTACTCAAAGGAAACGCAAAAACGATAAGACCCACAAGTTAGGAGTAAATGGCACTTTGGCCAAAAATTGCCAAACTAAAAAAAAACCGGTGTTATTTTAGCTAGTATGAGTTACCATTATCTTGCCTGTTTCATAATACTGTGGCATGCCTACATATTCTCCTAGCTTAACGCACAATTAATATATTTAAACTTTTACGATTGCCGTTTAAATATTCTGTAACAGTTGATTACATTATGTTGTGTCGATTGTGGCTTATAAATGTCAAATAAACAATTAAATGAAAGTCTTTAGGTAAAGTGAGAATTACAAAAAGGTTCAATTCAGAACCTCAGAAATTTATATATACTGAGGTGCCAACTTGACGTATGCGCCCAATTAGCACCTCAGTTTCACAGTCTCAATTTACATGTTAAAAGGAGCCAGTTGAAGACGTTCATTTATGTGTAAAGTTGCTGACTTGGCGTATTACCACCAAAAGGGAGGTGCTAACTTTACGGTGCTCAGATACCAAATCAAATAACCCAGGTATTTTCTCTTTGAGATTTTTTAAACTTTGCAAGAAAAAAATATTTAAGATTCGCAAACATTCGGTGATATGCCACAGCAAATTATTTTCCACGTCAAATCTCCTAACAATTCAGAAAAACTCGATTTTACTTTTAAATAAAAATAATAAGTTAATTTGCCGGAGCATACCTAATTTTAGCAAAATATTTATTGAGAAGTGTATTGTATCAAAATTTGGACCTATTAAAGCGCAAGCAAGATACTCAGAATAAACCGTACCCAACCAAGATGCGTACATTGTCATTTCGCTGTTGGAAAGTGCCACGCATTACGTGACCCTAGTTAGTCCCTAGTCCCAACACTTATTGTTAGTATAGCTAATGACAAAACAAAGCTTATTTCAATAATTAATAAATTTTGGTCGACTAGAAGCATAATATTCGTAATTTCTTCGCAATTCGCAAACATGACACTGAATTAGAAATCAGATTAGAAATCATATTTGATCCGATTCCGTACCAAATTCAGGCTTATCTTTCAAACCTATCAATAACGCCTAGTTACAAATATTTGTTGCCACAGCCGGGCAATGACATTTTTCATTTAACCGTGTTTTGGGAAACTACTAAACAACACTACAAAACTAACACACGCAGTTGCACAAACACCATTTAACTTCAAAGAGCATTAAAACATTCAACTAAACCTAACCCAAAAAGATAGACTTAACATTTGAGTTAATTTTTTCGAGAAATATTTTTTTCTTCAATTTCCTCCTTCTCGAGCCTTTACCCATATTCATCAGATAAAAGACGTGGGCGGGAAAATCGGACCAAACATTTTTTTTAAAATCGAAAACAGTATAATAATTCCATTTTGAATTGCTCCATAGTCAGGGATTTGTAATTTGTAGTTACCACAGGACCATGGACAGCTGCCAGCCACCGCAGAAGTGTCGCAGCTAGTTGGCGATAATTCCTTTTTAAAACTTAGAAAAAGTCGTAATGTCGTATTTTACTATGTAGGGCATACATAGCGTATAAAAATTTATTATATTACAGGTAAGGTTACGTTTAAATGCCACGTAACAAATGAATAGTGTGGCGATTAAATTGCAATACATTTCGTGGTGACACAAAGCAATAGGGATTTTACACTTTTCATAATTTTATCAGCAGAGGAACTTTCATGCCTTTTTTGATCGGTATTCTTATCTTCAGTGATTGCAGCAAAACAGTAGTCAAGGGCAGATTAATTGCAAAGTCAAAAACAAATTTAGTAAAAAAAAAACGGGAAGTAAAAAAAAATGCAAGGAAAAGATCATTTCTGCCCCAGGCTCTTGCGCTTGACACGGGTAAATATTTATACCTATAAATAATTAATATTAACAAACTCCACCTCATTTCTAAATTTAGAACGGTTTTAAAACCAATGTTGTACTCACAAAGCTCTTGTTATAGTTTGTTTGAAATTGCGTTGTCATTTAAAATTAGACTTTGTAATAAATGCTCACCCGCATAGTAGAATTGTACTTTTTAAATCCTAATTTTGTAGAAGTTAAAATCTGAGCGCTACGGATTTTTCAATGGCTACGACGCCGAAATTGGACATCACGTCGATTCCGTTGAAGCCAATTCAATCGCAGCTAAAGCAGGAATGCTGGAGGGTGACATAATTTACGAAGTCAACGGCACGCCAGTTTCGGAAATTAAAACCGTAAAAGGGCTGGGACTTCTTATCAATGAATTCCCAAATGAAACGACCCTTCTTGTTTTGAGTATATATGTTGTTCCATTCTACACGGAAAGTAAAATTACAATCCATGGGCAAATGGAGGGAATCGTCAGAATAGAAACTGCCCCCGAAACACCCTGTGAAGCAAAGGAGGCGTCTGCGGACTTAGGGGGCTTTACAGCTCGGCTTGAACGTGAAAGACAAAAACAACACAACGATAAGGTACTGAAAAGTCTTACCGAACGCGTCTCTGGCATTGAAAACTCTACTCAGCAGATGGTCGTTCTACTCAAACAAATACTGAGCAAAATTAGTGGTGCACAGGGCGTGGTTGCGGAGACGCAGAAACGCTTTACGGCAGATGTGCAAGTTAGTTTGAAGGAAGTAGTGAACCATGGAGATTTTAGGCGCAATGTTAATGACTTACATTCAAATGTGGATATTTTTGGAGAAGTAAGTGAGTGAGGACTAACCAGGGGTGCTAGACTAGTATTAATGTTAAATCGTTGTTTAATTAATTAAACAGTGGTAAAACGGTCAACCAGTAGCGGAAGTTGGAAAATTAGAATTAGAAAAATAGTAAAATCATTTGACTAGAAAACAGAAGTCTGGGATTGCGGAGGACAAGGGCCCATTTCCGAGTCAAGAGGGGCTCTGGGGTCATTGAACTCATAACTTGTCGTTCCATTCAAAATTAGACCTTGACCTTGAAAGGTCATTTAGAGATCAAGGGGTCATTTCTATGTCAAGGGAGGCATTTACCCCATCATGACTTTTCGTTTCACGCATAAACAGTTTGACTTTGAACATAGGTGGGCATACTCATTGAGGATTCACGGAAAGAGGACGAATCCTCAAAGAGTTGTGCTCTCCTCATGAGTATA
>JAQFYP010003852.1:0-10410 GCA_034694865.1 Bilobella braunerae
GGTGCGTTTAAGATAATTAATTATTTTTAGTTGGGTTTAGATGTTGGGTTAGGCTTAGCAAGGGCTTGAGTTAGGTTCGTTTTGAGGGGTCGGCTCTCGGGGGTCGGCTCGAGGGACCAAGAAAATTTCTGGTCGGGTGGGTGGAAAAAAGGGGTTTTTTCTCATATCGGTTTAACATGGAGATTCATACGCCAAACACCGTCCCTACACCCTACTAATACGTTCAACTTAAACATTTTTGATCTCATGAAAGCATTTGAGTGAGATACATATTTTATTTATCACAATTACGATAAATTTGTAAACTTGATTTTTATTATACTCTTCGCCGACACTGATTGTGATATTTTTTTTTAATTTAGAAATTATAATCTTTTTTTGTACAAATTTTGAAATCGGTCATTCCTGTCTCGTCGCTTACACAGCCCTGTCTTTCAGAACAGCCCGCAATGTAAATGTCCACGTGGCAAGATCCAAGGGCGTAGAGCGGGTCAGCGAAAGCTCCGGTAACGTCACCATCCAAAATTCTAAAATTCCCACACTTGGCGCCTTGCTTTGCCGCGACTTTCTTATTCTTGTCCTACTTTAGCGCCGTATCAAAACAGCCGCATTTCCCGTTAGTACAAACGAGCCCTTCAAAATTGTAACACAACTTTCCGTTCAAATCGTCGCAAGAATCGCCGTTAGGATTCTGCGCAGTTCCCTGTTGGAGTAGAATTTAAGCCTTCCTCACACCCCATCGCGCATTGGTCATCATCGCATGCTGTGTTCCTAATGCATTTGGGCCCTTTCTTGCTACAGGGACTTCCGAAGGCAAGCCGACAACTTCCGACTTTATGACTCGGGTCGAAACTGGCCGACGCTCCGTTGTCACACTGACAAATCCCATAAATACATCCATACAAAAAATACATAAAAAGCTTTACATATTCTAATGTGTAATTCAATCTCTAAATATACAAACAATCTATAGGAAATCTAAAACTTTTAACAAACAAATATGCTGCTTTGTAGTGGGTGTGCCTTTTTATTTTAAGTAGGTAAACCCTAAGAATCATAGTCCTGGTTGCCTAGGGCATTTGCCAATCGCCAAATAAATAAAATCAATCAATTAGGTGTAATTGGACTTAGACACAAATTAACTGGTCAGGCGCAACATTCCTGCTGCAAAATCACGTTTTCAGAGGAGAAAGTCGATATATCCTACAAAAGGAGTTTTACTGTCCTCTTTACAATAAAGAAACCAGAAAACGAGTATAATTACAGTGTAAACGAGTGTGCAAAAACAAATGTACAAAACATTATTTAATTAATAACAAATTAATAAAACTTTATACGCTTTAAACTGTCTCCTAGTATCTGATTTATTTCAACCTTCAATTTTATTTTTCATAATTTCAAACATAATTAAAAACAAACCAAACCCAGTCAAACGATCTTTGCCATAATCGCCAATTACGTTGTCGTAAGCTACAAATGGAAACAATAGTAACTGGCAAAAATAAAGATTTTTTTTTAATTCCAAAGTCGTTAGACCTATGGAACAATTAACTTTCTAAGAAGCCACTTGAGCATTGTCTCCGATAGCGTCTTTGCGTTTTGTCTAGATTAAGAAACTAAAGTTACTTTACCGCCCATTCATTGCAGTGCATAACTACCAGCTTGAATGATTATAACATTTAATGTTTTAATATTCCGGAATATTTGAACCCGTTTGAACTTTTTCAAAAAGTTTTCCACTTCCTTTGCAACTAGAAGAATGAAATTGATTTCCTAGGATCCAATAAATCTCTCCTTTCAACTGTCAAATTTTCAGGCTTCAGGAAAATTGGGCTATAAATATACGACCCTAACTTGAATGAATATTCGACACTAAGATTGTAAAATGCATATCCGAAATTTCTTTGAATTAAGTGGGCTAAAAATTGATACCTGGCATTCAAATATAGAATTTTTTGCATGAATATTTGCATTATAAAAACTCCAAAAATTAAAATTTTTAAATCCTAGCAAAATACAAAATAAACCATTACCAATAAATAAATCATTACCAATCTTCCAATCACCCAATAAGAATACATGGTGGTAATTTCTGGTATTACACAGGAAGGCTTACACAATACTTTGGAGTTACGATTTCAGTAATAGGTATTCTCGTCCTAAATTAATATTTGTACGAAATACAGTATAACATTAAGCTGATTTGGAGTGATAATTTCTTTAAAGGTTCAAGGGATATTGCAAGAATTAGAAAAATTGGTTCAATAGTACTACGACTTGAGTTGGTTAATACTAACCTGCCAAAACCATACCTGTCACCTGTCACTACCAAACTGCAATAAGTGTTGTACTTTTATGTTACAATAATTATACTTGGCAATATTTTTTGTCTTTTTAAGTTACCAAAATGTTATCAAGGCGATAGAAGACGTTAATTTTTTAGGCTTGATTTACGATTAAATTATTGCGTTTAAACAAAAGTTAGGTAAACTTTTTAAATAAAGTCGATTTACTCCTGCTGATGCTTGACATCAAGCCTCTCTATGTGCTACTCAGTAGACTCAGATGTTAAATACTATAAACTGACGCATACTCATGTACGCATGTTCTTATCCAATAGTTCAAGGCTTGGTTCCGTGCCGACCAGAGACGACACTATTTTTGTGGCATTGTATGAGCTAATATTGAGAGACTGAAGAATTCGTTTGTGTTCGAGTTTGAATGAAAGTTGAGATTTCTTAGTATAGTAGCTTAGTACCATGATTCGTAATCAGTTACCTGAATTTCTACTACTAAAGAAATCACTATGAGCTCAACTTTTGAACCAACACTAGTTCAAACAATAAAGAAGGAATTCATCTGTTTATTCCACCATGTATCAACTAGTTTAATTAGAACATAGCACAGTTTTTTGCATACTTTTATCTAGTGCGGATGACGCCCCTTAGTCAAAGTGTTGTCCGTAAATTTGGGAGGTGAGTTGAGTTGCCGTGTTAAAAGTACAAGAATTGAGTTTTTCCTCCCAATCCAAGAGGAAGTTTTACCAAAGGTTGAACATCCGCACTGTATTTTCTTCTCAAATATTTGTGTGTTATAGCCTAGGCAAAAATTTATTGCACTTATTTGTGAAGAAATTTGCAAAAAAAAAAGGCGCACACTTACTTATGTTAGTAATGTTCAATGCAGTTGCTTATTTTCTCAAATCAGAAAGGCACTTACACTAAAAACGGTTTTCAAGATACGAGTTTCGCGACATTCCGAGGCAACAAAGCAACTTTTCCATTTCACAAGGCAATATCCTTATTGCTTTTTGGGCTTTCACTTTCGAGGAAACTATATAATTCTCCAAAATCCTTGAACGGAATGACTTAAATGAGAAGCCTCGACAGTAATTGGTCCATATATAACTTTTTTTTACTATGGAAAATTAATCCCTGCGAAAATGGGAGAAGCATAGAAGCCTAATTACAGCTTAACAGTGCATCCTAAGCTTTCAAAAAAACGTTCTAAATTTGGAAAATGAGTGCAATCCTTTCAAATCATGTCAAATCATTGGTTTGAAATCCGAACAGTAAGGTAAAAGTGTCGTTGAAAAAATTCATTCTGAAGACACATTATTCTCAAGTTTGATCCGTTTTAATCGGAGTTACATTACATTGTCACCTCCAGCTTGACTTTGGCAAATATCTGTGAAAATTTATGTGCCGATAAAATTTGACTACAAATTTGTTGCTGGAAACTGAAAAATGCTTCTGATTTTGATTCATAGATTTGACTCACAATTTGAAAAGTTGAATTTGACAGAAGTTCAATTTTCTAAAGTGGCTTGGCACTTACACGTGGTTATTCACAAAAGGCTATTTACCACCCATAGGCGTACAAGTCATTTTATGTCAACTTCAAAGTCTTACATAGATAAAATATAGAGTGGGACATAACTTAGGCAGAACCTTTTACACAGAGTTTGATGAACGCTACTTTAAGGAACTGAACCACAAGGTAGAGTCCAGTTACAATCAGATAAATAGACAAACAGAAATATAAAAAGTTATTTCTGCTTGGCTTGAAATTGCAGCATAATGTTTTAAAGTGAGAAATTTGATACTCAACTTACGACTAGCTTTTACTTTTGCGAATTTCTACTATGAATACGGCAAAACTGATGACATTGGTGATATTTTCATTAAATGCTAATTAACATAAAAACAAGTTAAAACAGTTTAATAATTAAAAAAAACAACAACAACAGAATATAGAGAAATTTAGAGTAGAGTAGTTGTTTTTATTAAAGGTAAAGGAGCGGTATTTGACATTTCCGCAGAGCGGATGGTCAACATGAAAGGACAGGTAAGGATGTGGAAATAATTAAGAGCTCATTAGCATAGATGTTGTCATCAAGCAAGCACAACAGACTATCCGTAACATTCCGCTGTTGTACGGGCCTAAAGCACAAAGGCCGAGGACACCAACTTGACATGAGATACTGCCGTAGCTTTCGCTTGATAACCGCAGGTGACTCTATGCAAATAAGGGCAGTCTTTAGGATTCCCTTAACACTGTTGGGAAACCTTATCAGGTCATTTCCATATCCTCTGTCTGTGTGTGCCTAGTTCACGGAGATACGGGCATACACAAGGTAAGAGGCAAGGTAATTCCTTTAAGGGGAAAACCAACAGAAAAGACTTTTTTTTATTGGCTGATCGGGGGATTTGAACACCCTGTTGGATATTGTAAAACATGTTAGGCTAAATTGTAATGTTTAGTTTTCATATTCATAAGGGTAAAGGTAGCGTCACGCTAACACTCAAAAGAAGGTGTGGCCGGATTGTCCGTTAGGTTATTCTTGCCCCACTGATTGACTATATGTGCCCTAGGATAGGTTATAAATATAAGTCTTCCCTGCGAGGAGACATGACAGTAAGAAGTAGACTTTTGACTTTCGAGAGGACAAGACGAGTTTACTAGATGTTTTTATTAACAAAAGCTAATTAGTAGTTTATGAATAGTTTTGGGGAAAATAATCTTCCAAAGTACGCACAAAAAAGGTTGAATTTGATATGAAGCTACTTCACTTTCAGATTGTTAGCTAAACTAAATGTTTGAAGTTGTATCTCGATATGTTGTTATTCTATTGTTAAAACAAATAAGAAACACGTTAAGCAGCTTAGTAAAGCAACAGTCAATTAAAATAACAATAATAAATAATAATCCACACCTTGTACAATCTTTTTCTAAATTGGTTGTAGACAAACAAACCAGTGAAGGCGTCTTATTATGTCTGACTTTTTTAGTCAAGTTTTTTCTTAAGCATTTTTAGGCAAAAACAAGCAGAACAAAAAGTATGCTTAAGCTATTTTTTGGCTCGTTTTCCAATTCTTCGACAATCATATATAGAATGAGAATCACCATATGTAGTTTAATCACTGAATTTCAGATTAACTAGGTAGCCAAACCTGTCCTACATACTACCCGTACAGAATTCTTTTTTTAATTTAATTAAGAGCGTTGCCCATCTTTAGCGCTTATTAGAGTGCGGGTATTTTTTGTGTGACCTCGACTTCTACTTCCCTACTGAATGTAAAAGTGCCTTTGACAGTTGCACACGCGTGTTCCACCTCCACCCGTTCAAAATTTCAGTGTATGTAAACTTCATTCCCCTTACTTTCCTCCTTTTGTCACGCGCGCTTCCATGTTTATTTATTAGCAATTCTTAGAAAGTACCGGTGGAGTCTTATTTTACCCGTGGAACTCATCTTGAAATTTTGCTAAAATAAGTACAAGTCATTAACAGGGATCGCACCTTAAATATTTGAACACTCAATGTTAAAACTATTTAGTACTTATGTTTCAAAAAATGTAGTCGATAATTTTATGATAATGTACATGTGCTTCTGAAGAAAAAATTAAGAGTTCAATCGTTTATTATATTCTGCTTCGAAATATTTTTAGATTGTTAGAAATTACATTCCGTATTTTAATCAACGTGGTTTGAGTTTTGTTGAAGATGTCAACCCCTCTCATCCACTCTTGGAACGACACTTAACGGAACATTAGATTGATCTATGATGACGATATAATTTCCAGACACTTATTATTTTGGGCCTAATTGATATTTACAATTCCTGTTTTGATTTAGATGCAAACTGAAGCTCTGAATGTGTCCTTGTACTCTTATTTATAATACAACAAATATGTGTATTGTGTAAAAGTTTATTGAATTGCATCAACAAAAAATGAGCAAATTGGAATACTAAATTCAATACTAAAATTTTTTTTATATATCTGTATATAAATTCAATATTCTAGCCATATCGATTTGCAAATCCAAAAAACAAACACTTACGGCTGCATTATAAAAAAAATGAAATAAAATGCTTTATTACTTTCTTGGTCTTGCTGTAAGCAGGAAAAGTAAAATTACTAATAATGTGACTAAAAGCTTTCAATTTACTTGAAAGGTAATAACACTAAACTCTCTCTGATGTCGTCAAAATTTCATTGAAAGTCTTTTATAAGGAATGGCAAGGGAATAATCCACTCATAAATCTCACAGTTCTGAAAGCTTATTAATATTGTCATAGCGAAAGCATTTTTTTGAAAGAGAAAGTTCTCAGCGAATGTGCTTATGAAGGGGACTCATTAAGAGAAAACTATGTGAACGGGTTGTGTCTTTATTCCTCATCATCATCACCTTCAATTCCTAAGGAAGTTGATGAGTTATACATACATATACTCTTTACAATAAACATGTTTCAAAAAATAATATTTAACTAATAGGGTTATAGAGTTTAGTTTTCAAAAATTATACTACTCATCTGTGTTAATGTATTATTTGAAAAGTTTAGAACCATACAAAATAAAATTTACAACAGCTTAAAGAAATTAAATGGATTTCAAACTTGGTACATTGAGATTGAATCTACACCGGAAGCCTGCAATCGATCACAATAAATTTTGAACATGAATAAAATGTGGTTTTAACACTAACTTAAGGCAATGTCAAAAAGTATTGTTTACAATAAATTTAACATTACAAATTACTTGTGTTGCGAAAAAAAATTACCACACTGACATACAGATTTTTTTTATAAACCTTATGTTGCTTTTATCTCACATTAAAATTTATTTTTAATTTTGATGTTGCTTATATTGCATTTTAAAACTGTATTTATTCGAAGGAGCTACTCCCTAAAACCAAACTTGTACAATCACTGCATTTTATACACAATTTATATTTTGTTACATTAACCAATAGAACATTCAAAAACTAAATTATTACTAGATTGTAATAATCGGCAATTGATATCCAGAATTAGGAGATATATTTTTGTAAATGTAAAGTTATACGCTAAATTGAAAAATAGGTATAAAAATTTTCAGCTTGTTGTTCATATATTATGTCTATAAATAAAGCAGGTCTTTGGTTTGACATAATTTGAGTAGATTGGAAATTATTAAAGCACATTTTCCAAATAAAATCGGATAATTTTGTAGCCCACGGCCCTAGTTCGGAGGGTTAGGACCATAACTTGGGTATGTGCCGAGGTGGAATCTCCGCATGAGAACAGTGAAAAGTGTTTGTGTGGTAGTGGTGAGTGGAAGCCTGGAAAAATGTGGTCGTAGAGGGTAGGCTTGAGCCGGTACGCAAAACACATTGTTCGGCCTCTGCCTAAGCAGATGCCCCTCGGTGGTCAACCCCCGTTCACTGTTCAGCAGAAAGCCTTCAACCTCAATCCTCAGAACTTCCCAGTCAACTCGCAGACTGAAACCACCCTCTCCCATTCACTAGCACAAGCATATAAGGCCATAGGTGAATGTCAAAGAGCAATAAAAAAAATTGGATAATTTTGTAAAATATTTATTATTTACTCTCGGAAACAAAATATAAGCTGGGCCCCCATTATAAGCCCGGTTTCTAGTATAAGCCAGATGAGGGGCTCTCAAATTGAATTATCAGCCCGGGCTTATATTAGAACATTCAAATTAGAATAATGCTTTAACACCGTCCTATTCTAAGCAAGCAACTTAATTAAGGAGCCAATTACTTGATGCTAACAAGGAACAACTTAAGAGGCTTTTATTATGATCCGATGCTTAAATTTGGAAACATCATCGTAATATAATGCGATTTGTCATGGTACTCATTAGAAGAATTTGGTCCAACTATAGTGGTACATGTACATTTAAGATTATGTAAAATATGTCATAGTTTCAGTTAAAGTTATGTTAGAAGTTATAATTAATTAATTTTTCTTAAACTCATAATATAATATAATATATATAATATAATAATTTTATGTGCCAAATTTGTAAGTGCATATTTGGGAAGCGGAGTCAATTACAAGAATTTATAGCCATGTTGATTGGTCGGAAATTTTATGAAATATAGGCTCTGCCAATTTTCTATAAATGTTATCTTATAACTCTAATCCACAAACAAAAAGATAGCGATTTGGATTGCACTCTATTTAATTCAAGTGCACAAGAAACGTGTTAGGTACAAATCATGGTAATAAAACTGCTCACTTTGCATTTATCAAATTAAAATGCATTGCAAATTTGAAAAGTTCCAAGATTCGAGGTTTGCATGAAAGTTTGCTTATTACTTTACTTTTTTATTGTACTTTTTTTTTTACTCAAATTGACTGTTTTTCATAAAACGTTTTCTTTTCTTTACCCATCTCCTTTACATGTTGACAATACGCTTTGCGGGAATGTCAAATAACGCACCTTTTTCATTTTTCCTTTCATAAAACTTATTTTATACGATTTATTCTGCCTTTTCATATTATAAAAAAAAAGAAATTTAATTTTTCAATAAATTTTAGTTTTAACTTTACGATTCAATTATCAACTTTTATTACTATTTTGTATTTAGGAAAAACTTTCCTATGGATTTGAGCTTTGCAATTACTGCAAAGTATTAACGCCGTATAACTTGTGTAATTGCATTGCCGTATTTAAATAAATGTGTTACTTTCCACTTCCTTAAAATTATGCAATTGCAGTACTGCATTATGATATCGCTAATTCTAATTTCGTAACGAATCCAGACAACGTCACCAATGTCTATTGATTCCATCACTTTAGGAAGAATTATTTTCCGTTTTCAGAATCTCACTTGGAAGTAGCTTTTTTTGCCTCTTTGTTCATGTTTAAAGTTTATGGGAATAAATTTGTACTTCCCTGGTCTTTGATTTCCGGAATTTATGTCACCGTTTTTGTTAATTATCAAATCAAGTTGAAGGACCCTACGACTCATGGTAACTTTGGCACGTGGCAAACAATTTACCTCCCGGGAACATATAAGCAGTTTATTTCAACTCAACACTTCTATGGAAGAAGAAACCCTTACCGGAGGCATGTTTCCACGTGTTTATGTAACCCAACCCAACCTAATAATGGAACGCAAGCACAATATCCGACACCTCAATATTCTCATACGACTTTGATGTACGGGACAGTACATTTGACTAAATTGGAAAACTTTTAAACAAGCAGTTCTGACTCTGGTTAAAACTCAAACCAAAGTGATTTTGATTTCACGGAAACTAGAATCTGAAGATAAAGTATAGACAATTAATTAAAAGACAAAAAATTTCTGAGTTTGGGGGTCATTTAGCGGTCGTAGATAGAATGATGACAAAGAGTCCGATCTTCGTCACCCAAAGAAAATTTTCAGTTTTTAGTCTGCATGAGCTGCATTAGTAGTTTTATATGCATTTGTAGTTTTCTAATGAAATTGAATATAAGATAAAAGGACTGTCTTAATTTTCCTAAACTTTGGAAGAGTTTAAAGTCAATTGAAGTTTCTTTGTCAGCTCTTCACAGCGTACAACTTCTGTCGTCTACTATGACACAATCATGAGAAAGTTAGCATCATCATCAGTGTCCTAAATATATTTCAACCACACGGGATTCTGTAAGGCGATGAAACAACGCACCTGCGTGACAATAGTTGAACAAGCACGTTTCTCAAGCTCACGTTTGCAGCTTGAAAGTTAGCTCATGACATTTTTGTCTGAAAGGGCTCAAATGAAAAACAAATAAAAGTTAAAAAACTGTCAGGTTCATGATAACAAATTCCTCTTGGGTAAAGTGAAAGTACGAGAAAGAGCACAAAAATTACTCTTCTGCAAATGAAATTTTGCAATTTGCTTCAGCCAAGTCACGGAAACAAAATTCTCAGTTGCATTTACATTATATTATTAAATGCATTTAGGATTCTTAACACTTTACCAACAATGGCAAATTTCGATTAAATTAAAGTTAATTTTTTTTCCAAAACTTAAAATTTCAATAAATGGTTCTTATAATACGTAATACAATATTGCTGTAGGTCCGACGAACAACAGTACATTTCAAAATCAACAATCGTTTTTAGTTGCTAGCGCTGAAAAGCATGAAAAA
>JAQFYP010003853.1:0-10410 GCA_034694865.1 Bilobella braunerae
ATCATTCTTGCAAAAATGGCTTTCTATGGGAGACCCCACTTAAAAATGGGTCCTTAAAAATTCAAAAATCCAAGTACGTTAGTTACGGGGGACTTGAAGGACCCACAAAATTCTGGACATCCTTCTGGACACTTCCGGTAATTTCAAGACCCTGAAAACAGAAATCGACCGATAACTTTTTTAATTATCGGTCTTCAAATACCGAGACCTACTTATGAATCACCCTGTATATATAACAAAAGGCACTTCGTGGGCCGTGGTCAGGCAATAATGCGCATGCGCGAAGACATTTAAGAAGGGACTCCCTTTATGGTAAACAAACAAAAATAATATAGAAACAATTAAGTACTGCGCTTTAGGTACGTTGAAGGTACCCATCACACTTCAATAACTAAAGAAAAATTCCTAATTGGTGAATCGCTATTCAATTCAAGTTTATTTGATTTAAGGCTCACCCATATCAACATGTACATACTCGTTCAAGAATTCGTAATACTAACTTATCTTTAGTTTAAGATCAAATAAATTACATTAATAGCTGAGCATAGCTTAAGTCCCTTAAGTACTATTAAAATGAGAAGACGATAAGGTCATATTGGTTTAAAAATATTCAGTAAATACCGGAATAATGGTTAGGTTGAAGTGTTTGCTCACAACAGTTGGTACACAGAGTTAAGAGAGCAGGGCTTGAGGAGCAGAATCCAAAGCCAGTGCGCTATTGCCCTTGCAGAGTCGTAGGAACTGTTTGGCTTTTTTAGAGCCGCGCCCTATGCAATGACCCTCAAAGAGCGGCAAGAGCATGAGGAAGCCACTTCATCCAGAAGTCACTGCTTAGAACAAACATAACTGGGGTAACGTACAAATAACTGTAACTTACTGGAACAAAATACAAACGCTTTAGTCGAAGTTATTAAAATTCAAAGTTAAGATTAAAATTTAAAATTCATAAGTCAGCGTCGGAATCGGAATCAGTTTATCCTACTTTCGAGTTACTCTTATTGGTATAGTCCCACCACTCGATTGAGGAAGACATGAAGTTTCCTGTATGTAGAGTTGTCGGCTGGGAAACTTGTGAATCGCTATTAGAAATCACTAAACATTAAATTTTAGAAATTGAGTTTCACTTGGAATTCAGGGTTCTTATAAGACGCTGTGGCAGTATGGAGAAGGAGAAGGAGAGGAGATAGGATAAGGCATAGGATAGTAGGATAAGGATAGTAGGATAAGGTAGTGGGAATAAAGGTGTTGACGGAGAAACATCTCCTTGTGTCTCTCCGCCGTCATTCATTGTGTGGTCGAGGGACACTGCCCCCGAGCCACCGCATCCACCATCCACCCACTCAGTGACCCACGAGAGGTCAGAGGTCATCTAGAGGGCATCCCAGGTGGGAGGAGGTCATCCGGGTCATATCGCTAAACTTAACCGTGACATTTAACTAGCTAAAACCAGTTCCTATTTAAGTTAGTTGTGATTAACAATTAGTAACACTAACAGTAACACTCTTTGTAAATTGAGTGGCTTAATGGGTAATTCCCGTCTTAGGACGTGATTGGTACCTAGTTAATATCCTGTAAATCGCTGTCGAAGCGCTTTGTACGGGTAAGCAGCGGTTACCATTCCAGCTTTTTGCAATCTTTTACTAAATTAACTGCGTCGAGTTTGTGCGTTATGAATGTCATTAACTCAATAATGAAGGAACGAATGCATACGTACCTTTGTAAATGAATTTGGATTTCCCAAAAATCTGTGACCAGTGATTCAGTGATTTCAGCGCACTTTCGAGTTTAAACATGTAGTTCCACCTTTATGCAAAGCTTTGGAAAATTGGACTCATTTGATTTGTGCCCTCCTAATTATGTCCTATTTAGAACATGGAAAAGACAGATTTCGAAAGGGAACGTGTTTTTTTTATATCAAAAACTGTAAAACTTAAACCCCCAAAAGACCAAGCAGTTTTCGATAACACATTGAATATTTAAACATTTAAGCACGATGATATACGAGTATGACAAATTTCACTGCTTTATTAATTGCATTACGAAATACATAACAAATTTATTACATAATTAGTGTTTCATAACGGTTACATACACAAACCAAGAACAATCATACCAAATCATAACCAAAGGATTTCGAATAAAGGACAATTATACATTTTAAGTAGTTTTACATAGTTTTATTTTCGCTGTCTTAGCGTAGATGCCTTAATTTCTATTCGATTCCAGTTTTGGCTACTTTTACATACTTGTAGTAACGAAGAAACTCTTGCATTCAATTTGATATCACTTGGCTTGACATTTATGAAAAAATAACTTTTTTTCGAGTCTCATATTTAAAAAAATTTTTATGAACCTCTTTTCAAAATTCTATACATTGTTTGCTTGATATATTTCAAGAACAGCTTTTAAGCAAACGTTCTAAATAAGAATGATTCTGTAGTTGAAGTTGAAAAACCATGAATTACAAAAAACGAGAAAACCCAAACCGAGAAAACTAAAACTATAACCGATAACGAGAAAATTCATTATTTCATACCACCAAAAGATTGGAAATGGAGTATCCCTAATTGACTCAGTTTTTTACGCTGATCAGCATAAGGTATTCGTTACAGTCAAATTTAAAAAAAAAAAAAAAAAAAAACTTAAAAGTTAAAAATTGCAGCTTCATATTTCCATAACAGCTTAGTACCGAACATAAGGTGAATACCAGGTCAGAGGCAATGCAAAAATTAAAAGGGAAAACTTTGGCAAAAGACATTTAAAAGCTGGAAGGGGGATTCGAACCCACGTTCTCAGGCGGCCTAGTGGAGAAAGACTGTATAACCAATAGGTCAACTCGGCCATCCAATGTACTAGATATCGAATCAACTAAATTTATTTAAGTGATTTAAGTCAATAATGCGAGACTTTAATTTTCCGTTTCGTCTCCGCGTACCCAAGTCCTGAGGGAGTCGTCATCAATACACAACAAGCAACAACATAATTTTAATCGCAACAGCAACAATCGCAGTTGAGAAATTACCTTTTGATTTGATTGATCAAATTTTGAATTTTTGTTTTTAGAAAGTAACATTTTGTTGGGTAATAGTTTTGTTTATTTCAACTTATTCTGGATAAGTGGACATAACTAAACATGGTCAATATCACGATTGCTCAGAAATACTGCACATATATCTTTAGGAACTATTCCAATACCAATCATACAAGTAGTTCTCCGCATCTGCCTGATCTCCTACATTGTCGGACGAAAGTATTCTGTATTCGTGCGCACTGTTACTCCCAGAGATATATTGAACGGCACACGAAAAGTACCAAGTCTCTGAATACATAGTATACTGGTAAACAACGAATGAAATTGTTGTTGTTGTTGAAACGCTTGAAATTGTTGTTGTTGTTGAAACGGTTGAAATTTGTTGCCACTCAATGCAACTGATGTCATCAGAAGTGATCAAACCGCGTGCATACGAGCGTACACCTTTATCCAAGTTCTATGACCAATTAAACATAACTTTGTAGTATTAGTAGAAACAATAGACGGTAATTTGTAACAAATTTTGAAATAGGGCTTACACTACAGTCCAAATTCCATGCATTTTTCATTGATACATATGATTGCGAATTGTTTACAGCTTGATCATAGTCGACCAGTAGTCCGCAACCGGCCAAAGCATATGTTGCAGGGGAGTTAATGGGAAATGTGTATTCCAAGTCGGCAAAAAAGTAGAACAAGTATGAAGAGATTGTAAAGTTGTAGATACCCACGACGTGAGGTGTTGACTGAATAAGTTGGGAAGAGTATTCTATAAGGATGATTTCGAAAGGTGGATAATTCGGCTCGTACGGAATAGGTAGATAAAAGTTACAGTAGGACGATATGCTGCTCCCGGGAACTTGTTCTCTTATCTGTTGCCCAACTCCCGTGCTATCGCCATCAGCCAACGTCCAACCTGGTGTTGGCAACTGTAAAAAAAAATTAAATTTTATAGTAATAGAAAATAATTCTACGATATTTATTGATAACTCAGAGTCATACTAATGTTATGTATATCTATGTAATGTGCTAAAAGTTGGCATTTTCATTTATACGAGTCCTGGCTTAATTTAATCTAATATGTAGTATATCGTTTCTCTCTCAAGCCTTGGCGGGTTGAGTTTTTCAAAATGAATGCAAAACCAGCTCCCAATTTATGTTGGTTTATCGAATTTTTGTCAAAACTAGCAGTAAACATTAAGCTAAGAAAAAAATGAAAAATAGGAAAATGTAGGAAATGTATAAAACGTAACAAATGTTCTTCCCTGGAATGTTCGTTGTCTAGTTTCAAGTTTAAATTCCAAAGTTCAAGGTATTTTTTTTTTTTACATTTTTTTTTGTTTACACTTATTTGGGTACTAAAGCTGTGTTTAAGCTTGGAAAATTTTTGCCTATAGTTTTTTTAATTTTTTAAATCAGCTTACTTGTGCAAGTACAGGCTCTCCAACTGCCGACAGTGCAATATAGCAAACGAAAAGAGTGGGAAAATGCTTGCACGCGAACATTGTTGCTCTTCAGAATATGCTATAGGATAATGTAGGACTTCGGTTTTCAGGATTCAAGTTAATCTAGAATTGTGCACTTGAGGATGAAGTATTTATACAGTCAAATATTGTGAAACTTAAAATATGTTTGGAGGAATCGATTAACACAATCTGGTGGAAAAACCCTTTTGAAAAACATCTTCTGTATATTATATTATAGAAATTACAGCGCATTACTTCGGGGCAGTAATAGTTGGTCAACAAACAATACCATGTAGGTTATAAAGTAGTTATAGACGTTATCCAGTCTCATACCGCCAAACTAAATTTCTTATAAGTTTCTGAATTTTTTATGAAAGACTGATACGCCTTGCGTCTAAAGTAAAAAATCATAATAAAATTATAATATATTTACGACAAAACATATTTGTAAAAAAATTCAACTAGATACATAGGACATAAGTAATATAAAATCGTGAGATGACTTACTCCGGCTGACGTGTTCTGTGTTGCAGCGCAGTGGACAACTCGTGCTGTTATCAACACCTATCCCAGTTACAAATAGAATATTTTACAAACTTGGTTAAATTTCAAAAACAAAAATAGAATCAATGGCGGTTATTTATGTACTTTGTATATCACATAGTGAACTCTGACCCTGGAAAAACCGTAAATTTACTCGAAGTGCATTTTCCCCGGAGTTTGACCGTGACCATATCTTGATCCCAATTTCATTTTTTTTTATAATGTTGATAATTTTTCATGATAAAATTGTAAACTTGGACTACATTAGACCGTCAAATAACCGAAAGTAATTCTTTTTCTGCATACCGTTTGGTGTTTTAACTATACCAGGTGCTAGTAACATTTCATTTTCAGAAATAGTATTCATTTCATGTACAAAATATGGCTCGGGTAGGTTGGCCTGTAATTACAGGCGTAGATGACAAACGCAGAGACACACATTTATCTGAAGATATTTGTTATTATATATAATATTATATATGATATTTGAAGAATTAGCAGAAAAACTTGTTAAAAACTATTTTATAGTATAGGGTTACACCATCATATATTTCTGATTTTTTTTTCGTAATTTATTTCAGTAACTTCTTCAAACTAAAATTTGACGGGACAGCAGCTTGGTCATCATCTTTGCCAAGCTATCTCCTATTCCCTTCACATGGGCCAAGCTGTCTACGTGGCTACTTGTCATCAAAACAAGCAATATTTTTTCAGAATTTAGATTTGAAGATTTTTCAAATAATCTACTTATAATTTGAGAGTGTTTATTTGTTACGAAAAGTGTTCGCTGGGGCCTTATGGAAGGTTCAAAGTCCAACTTTTGAATGGGGAGTGGCCTACCTGAAAAAGAGTCCTTTTAAAAAAGGGTTCTTTTAAAAAGGGGTTCTTTTAAAAAAGGGGTTCTTTTTAAAAAGGGTTCTTTCAAAAAGGAGTTCTTTTAAAAGGGGTTCTTTTAAAAAGGAGTTCTTTTAAAAGGGGTTCTTTTAAAAAAGGGTTCTTTTTTTTTAGAAAAAAAAAAGACTTTCTACCTGACACGAAATGTTTGTGCCCTACCTGAAAAAGGTATTTTTAAAGAAAAGTGTCTTTCTACCTGCGCATGCGCATGCAGGCGAAATCGACCCCTTGACCCCAAAATGGCCTTTCAAGGTCAAACCCTACTTTTGCATAAAACAAAAAGCCATGATGGTTTCTCAAAAATGACCTCTTGACCTCAAAATGGCCTTTCAAGGTCAAACTACTTTTTCATGAAAGAAAGCCATGATTGTCCTAATATCTCCAAAGGCTCCTTTCACTCTTAGATGACCACATTACTTACAAAAACCGTCTTTCACTCATTATTCAATTTTCCAATCTATTGGATTTTAATCATCAATTCATCATCATCATTCATTATTCATACACATACAGCGCGTGAAATGTTTGTGCCCTTTTGGTCCAAAAATCGGCAGATTTACCTCAGCTTATGTTTTCACATTTCATATTTTTTTACTCATTTGTTTAGTTTTAATTATCATTATTTGTGGATGATAATTGATAACTAAATGATGTAGTCAGTAAATTGTGAAGTGCGTAATTTTTTTTTCTGTAAGAAATTGGATAGTAAACACCAATTGTCTAATGTAATTATACTTGAGGGTCAGCTTAATAGGTCCAGCGCACAACATGTGAGAAGCTTAGTTGAGGTATTTGATTTAGTTTTCTGTATTTGATTTGGTTAATGTCATTATGTTCATTCATTTGCTTAGTTTGTTTATAGTTTGTCTGTCGCAGAATGTTAATACATCTAGGTGGATTGACTCCGCCTAGCCGTATTTTGCTGTCACAAAGCGACAACTACGGCTAGTAATATAATAATTTGATGCAGTGTTTATTAATATGCAATGTTTTTAAAGGAATGTTTTGTAGTTATTCTAGCGATAAATTTAGAAAATTATGGGGAAATTGTTAGCGTTAACAACATGTTTTGAAAAGCATCTGATCTTGCTTGTGAAATAAAAAAATTTATCAATAGAAAACCTACCGCTATGCTTAGCCCGACCCACGATGCCAGGCCGTCCGTCCGTATTTGACTGTATTTTTTTGTCGCTCAATACCAAATTTATCACCATGGCAACAATTGTTTGTTTTATTTGTTTTGTACTAATTTTACAAAAGTGTTAATTGGGTTTCAAACCCTTCCAAACAAAATTTTAAAAGTGCGTTCCACTAACAGTGACACCTTTTGACACGAACACTGTGCCATTGTTGTCCGATTTGACCCATATTCGTATTCAGTGTTCCTATTGTCCTATAAATTTCTTATTACAAGATTTGCTGATGTTCTCCTTTTTCACATTTTTGATAGTAAGGGTCAAAAAGTATTTGAACATGACCTTTGACCCAGAAGGAGTGGTCCGATTTGGCCCATCTTCGAACTCGGTTCCTAGCTTATGGCAAAGGTAATGTGAACCAAAGTTCATGTCAATCGGACATCATCTGCTCAAGTTATCGTAAGTCGCACAGACGGACAGACATGACGGTTACATAAGCCCGTGCCTTGGGCTAAAAATGGAAAAGAGACGTTATTTGGCATTCGTAACCTTCCACTGTTTTACGGCTTTAGTTCGCAAATGGAGGACAAAGATCTGATGCGATGCTTTATTCCATCCAATTGTAGTGTTTAGCAGTTCCTGTGCGCTGCGGCACGCTTTTGAGTTTTTCATTTACTATATTATTTTTTATACATTTAGTCATTATTTTCTGCTTGACTTTGTGCTCACAGACTTGTGCTTTCCGGAGTTTTGCTAGTTGCCGTATAATTTTAAAACATGCAAGACTCCAATTTTTCACAAATTCACTTGTGACAAACTAAAACAATAGTAAAATATGTTAAAGGTGAATCAAAGCAAAAGGAACATTCTGATGTAAGTTACTAATGTACTATTGCTAACCGAATTTCTAAACCTATAACCAAATACAGGGTATATTGTTCTACGAACTAGTTCAGTAACAAGGCAACAATCTATACGCATCTTACTTTGGAGGAGGGCTACGTGTGACATATTGTGCAATTTACTGTTTCCCTTATTCAAGACCTGATTTCAAGACATTGTCTACTTCCACATTTAAGATATTAAGACAACCTCACCTGTTGCTTAATTTGTTGTTTTTTTTGTAATTCCCAAGGAACGTCAGATGCTTTTCATAACATGTTGTTAACATCAACACTGTTCTTCATAAATCTCTAAATTTATCGCTAGAAAAACTTACAAAACATTCCATTAAAAAACATTGCATACTAGTAAACACTCTGCATCAAATTATTTTATTATTTGAAAAATCTTAAAATCTAAATTTTGAAAAAAGAAATTGTTTATTTGATATTTCCATACTTATAAACACTCTGCGTTATGGTATTATTTAAAAAATACTAAAAAATAAGGATTATATTAATCAAATTAACTTTAACAAATAACTAATTATAATTCGTTACCATGACGACAATTTGTTTTTTTTTTCAATATCTCAACACCCGAAATCAAGCTTTGAATCTCTGGAGTAAACTAAAAGGCGAACCATACCCAGTAACCGAAGATCCCACAACCAAAACCAGAATTGAATGTTGGAAGAAACGCCAAAGTAGATAAGTCGGATAACTTTAAAAATTTTAAAAATTTAAAATTGTTTTTCTAAATCTTGACTGCAACCCAGAAGGTGACAAACCTCGTCCTGTTATTCCACCTCGCAGTTGGAATGATTCCCTTGTTCCCGTTGGCACAAAGCAACAAAACACGCCGAATCATCTCCGATTTCGACGACAACAATAACCGTAACCTACAAAGAAAACATCTGCCGCCTTCATGAGCAAAAACCTTCACTTTTGCCACCATTTCAGTTTTAACTTAATCTAAATTTAAGAATTTAAAAAATTTAAGAATTTAACTTAATTTCAACTTTCAAACCTTCCTTCAGCCCTATAATAGTAATTTATTTTAAAAAGTTGTCGAAGGAAGGTTTCTTAAAAAAACCTTTACTTTTACTTAAACTGACTAAACACCTAACCACGAATACAAAAAAGCCAATGCTCCATATAATTAATGAACAATTGAAATTAATTTTGAACTTTCCTAGGAAAATTATCAAAGTTCAGTCAATTTTACCAATTTCTAGTTTTCTAAATCAACATTCTGCACGCACGTAAACCTGCAAAACTGCAAATCGTGTTGATTATTGCTTACGCCAAATGCCAAATAATCGATTCATTGATATCCTAATGGCATTTATTTTGTTTGGTTGGATTTGAATTAAGGGGAATACACTTAAGCATACTGCCAAGAAGTAGAATGTGGGATTGTATTTTGGCACTGATTATTTATTTAATTAAATTGGCGATACTTTGACCTTCAAAGGTCAAAGAGCTTAGCAAAATGCAATTAGCAAAATTAATAATTTAGTTGTAGGACACAATGGGTACGATTTAAAAAAAACAATTCCAAACAAAGTATTGTGCTTGAAAAATAATTCTGGAAATCAACGGTTACGCACAAATCTACCGGGATTTTCAGAATGATTTGAAATTGACAATTTAATTAGTTATTTAATTCAGTAGTATTAAAGTAGTAGCATTAAAACAAAACGCCTTTCGTGCGTTGATGAATGATTTCACTGTATAACCAATTTAAACAACAAAATTTTCATAACTTTTAAATCCATATAACTTGTAAGATTTAGGGAATAGTGGCTTAAATGGGCGCGAAATCGATTAAATGAACGCTTCTGAAGCTAAATCACTAAAATATGTAATTTCATCAAGCCAATTGCCAAGTTATTTTCCTGGAAGGGATTTTCCCAGTTACTTCCAACGTATTTAATACAAATGTAAAAAAAAAACTCGAAAAGGAGTTCTTAGTTACTTGAGTCACTTAGTTCTTAATTTTAAAAGTCACAGCTTATTGCTAAAATGTATTTTATCAGTTTATTAAGTAGTGTCAACTATTTTATGGTTTCGTAATGTCTGTCCGTCTGTCTGTCCGTCTGTCTGTCCGTCTGTCTGTCCGTCTGTCTGTCCGTCTGTCTGTCCGTCTGTCCGTCTGTCCGAGTACCGCGATTCTCTCAGGAACTACACAACGTATCTCAAATCTGTTTTCGGATTTCAGTTTCTTAAGATCCGGCCCAGTTCAAGTTTGTTTTTGTTTGACCGGAAGTGACCCTCTTGGGGGTCAAGGGTCAAGGTCAATGATATCATTCTGACAACAAGAAAATTGACCCCTACAAAAGTTGCTCCTTTTGTATAGAGGTACAATATTTGTATAAGACACTTTTCTCTGTGGCCCCCCAGTGACCCCCAAAATGACAATTTGACCTCAAAATGACCTTTCAAGGTCAAACCCT
>JAQFYP010003854.1:0-10410 GCA_034694865.1 Bilobella braunerae
TAGCATAGTATTACAATTAACTTTACTATTTTGAAAAGTAGACATGTAAAGAACTCACCATCATCTTCTACTGGGGCGGTCAATAAGTGCGAACTCATGTGTTTCTTCTTCCGTCATGGTTGTGGCCTTGTGGTTGTGGTTTTGAAATTAATAGGGTCATAATTAAGTATATGGTGCAAAAAGAACCTGTCATTTCAATGTTAGTATTTGCGCTGTAACGTCCAAAAAGGCAGGAATAAAGTATGGATGAAAATATTTTGTGAATTATCTCATTTCTATCTTCGTCCATTATCGACACACTCCAATACAGTTACTTCTAAAACAGGTACCTTTCCATAATAGATTTCGATGAAGGGAGTCTTCTAATTGGCACTCAAACAAACCAAGCCACCTTGCGTCTCATCAACAAAAATTCTTTCATGGCACTTTATTTCCTCATCTAAAGCAAGCTACTTGTTATCTGATGCATTTAAGTGTTATTGTACCAAGAGTCAAGACGATTACTCTCAGATAGCAATTAATTTGAATATATCCATCGCATTTGTAAAAAAAATGCATTGGCCTTTTTTATTTTGATTGCCAAAATATTTTGATTTCGCAAACAGTTAAATATTTTTATTTGTTTTTTGGTTCCACCTAAAAGCGGAAGTTTTTGGTAGTCAAATCGTGCCTTAATTCCCTCTGTGTTATTTTTATGTACGTTAAGTAGGATTTTGAAACCTTATCGATAGTACTTATTGTCTTTTTCGGTAGGGCGCACTAGCTAGGTTGTGGTTTCACTGCGGTGGAAATTTTAATGCTTACGCATACCGACCCATGTTCAGCCTCCACGACCGTAACTTTTCAGGCTTCCACTAACGACATCTCCACCACCACTTTCTTACTCTGCTCTTACCGAGATTCGATCTCGGCGGCTACCAAAGTTAGGACATGGATCCTAATACCCCAGACTACGGGCCGTGGGCATGAAAAAATGGTTTCAAAGTTGTATATTTTGGCCAGGTGCACACATTGCGTTTGAACCATTGAGTATGCTAATATGCCGCAAATTGTAAATGCAAAAGTAATTTCATATGAGGAAAAATTTAACCATATTACAATTTCACTATAAATTTTACCTCATTTTGAACAAAGCTTTCCAATTCTGCATAAAGAATTTCTCGAATCAGTTTCTAGTAAAATACTCTCAAATGACAACAGAATCTCGTTCTGTCATCGAACTTACTCAAAATCCAGTTAGTCGCAATACTTCGCAATACTAATATCGCCAATATGTCGAGAAACAGAAAACGTGTTTTTTATTCTCCCTGCGTCCTTATAAAAGCTTTACGGTACTGAAACTGAGGCCTATAATAAGACTTAAAAACGAATTTCAAGTTGGTCAGTTGGAAGTATCAGTTAACAAAAATTAGTGTTTTATATTTTTGTTTTAACTAGCGATACCATCACTGTACGGGAGTATAGTACTCCCTTTTTTACTTTTAAGTGACTTTTCAATTAAACTGATATAGGCATCCATAAGGCACTTAGAATGGTTACCCGAAGTATACTCTCGTCTTAGGACGGGTTTCTTTGCCAGTATATATATAAACGCTATTCTTAAATCCGTACTTCCCTAAGTGGCCGACATGTTTGCACAAAGTGTGACCTACACTTTATTCGTCGATAAAGATGGGCATGCTTTGTTTTAAATATTATTTTTTTTTGTAAAAAATTAAAAATCTTTTGCTATTAGAATTTTTTTGTAATAAATCATCCTCGTCTATAATAGCCTGTGTTTGGCTAGCTCATTATAAACGTAAAGTAGCGTTACTTGACATTTCCATATGGTGGTAGAAAACACTCATTAGCATAGATGTATGCGAATTAGGGCAGTCTACTTAAGTCTTCTTCAAGGCAGTCTTCTTATCTCAAGACTACTGGAAACCCTCATCGGATTATTTCCATGTCCTCCGATTGTACAGCCTAATCATAATATAGATCATACACAATGTCAAGTGCTAGACGATTCCTTAAGAGGAAAACCTATAGCAAAGACTATTTTTGTGCCTGATCGGGGATTTGAACTCACGTTAGCAGGCTTGCCTAGTTGAAAAAAAACAGACGCTTTGACTTGGACAACTCATGAACGACATAAACCTATATTTCTCTCTTCATTCTTGTATTGTAAAAAATAAATAGTTTCAGTTTGTAGTCAGATGTTTATTGAAACATTGTTAGCAACTCAAAATTAAATTGACATTTTGTATCCTGCATACACACACTTTTAAAGATATTTCCCTCGTCACACTAATTGCAAACAGTGCATTCCAAGACCAGGAGCGCTTCGACGTAGTTTTCCATGTAATCTTGGCGAGAATCTCTCATTGATAACCCATCGCTCTTGTGTAGAATAATGTTCCCCCTGATAATTTTAGGCCGGATTTCAGCTTGGCCACCTATGCGAAGGAAGTCAATCAAGAAAATAACAAACAGTCAAATTTTGTTAAAAAAAATAGAAGGTTTGTTTAGTTTTCCTTTCGTCGAGGAGTTCCGGGATTTTCTCGAACAAAAAATTAAGGGCAGTGTCTGCCTCACCTTCCTTCGACTCAGCTTCATTCAATTCACATTCTTCAAAATGATTCGTATTGTTTGCAAAATTGATACTTGGTTTATTTAGAATTTGGTAGCCGAATACTTTACAAAAAGTTGTTGGTGAGAGTACACTTACAAACAGATTACACATGCAAACAACACCGTCCGCAAAATTATCTCCATTTGCGACAGGTTTCAATGCATTGTTAACATATTGCATGACCTGAAAAACAAAAACTAGAGTCAGATTTTTGTACTACATCTAGTACAATATGCATGTACATATAATTGGTGCATCAAAAAACATTATTAAAGTTTGTGGAAAATCGGAATAATAATAGTATAATAAAAGCGCGCTGCGGCGCACTGGAACTACTCTGTTAAAAACTACTAATCGCTGCCTGTATTTCTTTTTTTCTTTTTGCATGGACAAAAGCAATAGCAAAAGTGCTCCGCAGTGCTCTGAAATGATTCTGCGACCCCGTCTTTTCATTAGTAACTTTGAACACTATTGTCTTAAAAAAATTGTATTAAGGTCAATTGCTTAAAAAAACTGTGAAGCAAAGTGGCATTTTTGCCGACATTTGAAGCACTCCACCTTTTTGTGGGGATAATCCCACTTATTAATCCCAATCCCAATTTATCCTTTGTCCTTGGCTCCCGGTTGCCCCCGGACCTTTGTGTGACCACTGGACAAGCTATGTACATCTGTTTCAACCTCCCCAGAACGGACGAGCGTGGTGCTAGCATCAGCCGCTTCACGAGCGGCAGCAAGTTTAAGAGCATCTTCTAGGTTAAGGTTATCTCGCTTGGTAAGAATAGTCCTTTGAGCTGCCTCATTGCTCTGGCCAAAAATATACTGATCTTGGAGACGTTCCGAGAGTGCAACATAGGGTTTGCATTACCGGAAATAATTTTCTATTACCGGTAACGGTAAAAAAACCGGGAATTGGTCATTATCATTACCGGTAATCGGTAATACATTTTTATTGAGAAATCTCGTTTAACATGGAAATAAAGACGATTCGTACGTGGGATCTGCAGAAACTTTAACCACCACCATCAAATTGTTTCATATATGTAATAGAAACGCCGGGAACTACTCCTCATCTGCTCTACCTTCCCTATTTTAGGGTTCATTTTAAGGCTCATTTTGGGAGCCTTAATACCCTTAAAATCCTTCAATTTCTAGAGAAAATACCATTATTTACATTGTTATGTTACTAAAATGGATAACAAAAAATGGAAGTTTACTGATGACGGTAGCACTACTATAGGTCGTTAGTTTGTTAATATAATTTACTTTATGCTAAGGCCTTTATGCTCTTTATGCTTAGGCCCGTAAACACGCAGAGTGTTACAGATAGTATGTTGATTCCGCTTGATGACAACATTTATGCAATTGAGCTCCTTGTCCTTCTACTTCCCAAACCTTCTCCTTTACATGTTGACCATCCGCTCTGCGGCAATGTCAAACAACGTCCCTGTTTTTTTTATTTCTTTTCTACTTTTATGTGTACACATTCGAAAGCTAAGGCCATACGTCGCGGAATTTGGTGTCCTGCTTTTATGCTTTAGGCCCGTATAACAATGGAATGTAACTGATAGTCTGTTGTGCCCGTTTGATGACAACATCTATGCTTATGTGTCCTACCTACCATGTCCCTGCCCTTACTTTGCATGTCAGCTATCCGCTGTGCGGGTATGTCAAAAAACCACACTTTTCGCTTACTTTCATTTTATTTTTGTGTGCACGAGGCAACAACTGCGGCCTCTCTACGACCCTGACATGAGAGGGTAACTAACCCTCTCTAACTGACATGGGCCGATTAAATTCTGCTAACTATACCTAATTTTGTTAACAGTAAAATTTATATTAACCGTAACAGTGTTAAAGTTTTTGTTTGCCTTTTTACAAAATACATTATTCTCACTAAGCGCTGTGCTAACAAGTATTGCTTAACCTAGAAAAATTGTTTTGAACAATAATGTTATAAAAATTATTTGAACAGAAGAAAGGCTGCGTTGTTCTCCATCACAATTCCATTCAATTTTTGTTTTCAATTTTAACATTTCTGACGCTAATGACACTAAAACTTGTTTTCAACTTTTTCATTCCAAGTGCTGGCTCCAGACAAAATTGTTTACAATTTCAACATTTATTTCAACATTCGTCCTTGCATGTGAAAAGATTAATTTCTTGCGCTGCGAATTTTTTTTTACACTTTGGCCTGGTACAAGTTTGCTTATTTTACATTTTACATTTATTTTAATTTATTTTACATTTGAGATTTTTACAAATTTTGCTTAACGTTTAAATGCATTTAAGGTTTCATGACAGAAAATTTGATACAAACTAGTAGGCTTGTTTTGTATTAAAATTAATCCTTAATTGCTTAAAAGGTAGCTGCCCGTAAGCAATGGAACTGCGAGACCTGGTACACAAAAATCCTCAATCCTCCGCAATGGCCATACAAATATTTAAGCATATTTTGTTATTAATAACGTGGAAAATAAAACCGAGATTGCTAAAATGAAAAACGACAAACCGAGAAAACAAAAACCCAAAATAGTTCATACCTCTGGAAAGTTTGCATTGCAAAATCTCTAATTGACTTAAGTTTTTGCACGGATTTGGGTTAATGTACGGGCATGATGCACACAGGCGACTTTTCCAAAACTTAGCAAAATCAGTAATTTCTTACTTGTAATATTTACTCACGATACTGTTTCAGCCTAAACCGAAACTCCATACCTAAACCTAGGACAAAACTTTTAAGTAAATTTTTGAAAACTTTGAGCTCATATAGCGTGTTGTCATCACTTGGCAAACTTTTGTTTTGTTTAATTCTTGGTTGTGGGGTTCACGGTTTTTGTAGTTGGCGGGTCTAGTTTAGTCGGTTCTGGCTTTTTTGTTGCTGTTTTATCGGTATTGACCTGTACACACCCTAGATTACTTTTATGCAAATGACAATAACAAACATTTGTGCCAGTTGTCAGCAGTTTCCTGGATCAAAAGTGATAAGTAACAGTAGATAAATAAACGCCTTGCCAGAGAAAGCCCACTACGCCAACATACGGAAGCATACATTGTTGATATATTACAGATTCCCACAGTAATTACCCTCGGTCAACTGCTAACTTACAAACTTTTTGGTCTGTTTTAAGGCTCGGAGAAGTAGCCTTGGAATTTATAACCTTGTTAGCATGGTTAGAGAAACACGACTATTTAAATTTTAAAGTCAATAAAATTGACTAGATAATATTGCTGGAGAGGACTAGAGCTATTTCACAGAACTTTTTAGCTCATTAATTTAAAAAAGGCAAAAGAGCGTTATTTGACACTTCTTTAGAGCGGCTGGTCTGCATGTAAGGAACTGGGTAGGGATATGGAAGGAAGCACACATTGCATACATTCATACAAACGTGCGTAGTTTTCTTGCAAAGATTCGGGGATACATAATCAGAGGCAAAACAAATCGTTAAAAGCAAATCAGTAGTCATTTTCTAGTCCACATTTTTGAGTTTGGGGATTCAAACCCTCGCTCTCAGGCTGGCTAGCGGAGAAAGACATACGCTTTAAACACTAAACAACCTCGGCCAACTAAAAATAAAATACAATTGTGTACCATTTTGGAAACGGTTCTGAAACAAATTAACTGTAATTGTAACTATTAACAAATTGTAATAGGATGTAACAGTTTTGTAAAAACAAATTTACAAAAGTAATTTTTTGTTGACATAGTAAAATAAATTTTTATAATAATTTTTTATTTTTGTAATTTTCTAAACTAAAATTTGTAAACCAAATTTTATGCCAAATTATGCAAAAGCGCAAGTGCTAAATATCTCAAACGTTGCCTCATTGCACTATTTTCGGTAAAAATACGCAGAATTCTAAAAATAAATTGTACGGGATTAGCTTAAGACAACATTATCGCCGATGGTGAAATGGTGGCAGTGTTATGAAAACAACTAATACCTATCTCTTGCAGCACACCACGCTAACTTTACACTCAACGAACTGTAAACAGCAAAGTCAATGTTCATCATAAAACTAAACGAAATGCTCGCAAAAAATTGAGGCACATTGAGAAAGGTACTTTAGAAAAAAAAGGACTGAGTTGCTGATAAATGGTTTGTTTATTGCTTCAAGACTTGTGGTAAAGGTTTGGTGGATAAAAGTTTACCAGAAATAAGAGTGATGTAATAAAGCATTACTTTACATAATGGTAGCCACGTAGGCGGTGTTCAGTGATTTTCGAAATCACACGACTGGTAGAAATATTACGTACTTTTGGGGTAACTGTACTGAAGATTTTCCTGTTGCGTCGCTAGGCATTTCTTCACAAACAATCGAGAAGCGGGACTGTTTGTCAGCAGTTGTAACGACTGTATCCTTAGTGCAAACGATGCCTGCTTTGTATAAATCCTCGAATTTGACAACCGTCAATGGGAAACCTTCATTCCTATGCATGACAAAAATTAAAAGTAAGTCATATGATTGTTACCATTGATACTACTAGGGGTCTGTTGTAATTATGTATCACGTGGTCATTTGTTAACTTAACTTTGGTATTTCTAATCCATACAGTTTACAAATGACCGAAGTAGAATGTGCCGAAATGTGAGAAGTTAGCTAAAAACGGAAGCTGGCAGTTAACCTTACGTTACGGTTTACTAAATGTGTAACAAAAAACACTAGTTTGGTCATATCTAAATTGCGATTTACATGCTCTTACAGTTTAAAGATTATTCGTATTTAATAAATGTAAAGATCTAAATTTCCGTTTGCTTTTACTTACGCAGTATTTTCTAAAACGCCAGTATAAACGGGTATTTCAATCATTCTGCCAACTCCAGAGAAAAAAAGTTTGGTATGTCCCTCTGCTGTATCACTTTGGTTGCCTACCTGGTTTGAAATAAATACTGGCATTTAAACATACATGATAAAATTCTACCATTATATTCTAAATCAATAAAACGGCACAACCTAATACTAGTTTTATATATGCTTTTTGGTCTTCTTAAATAAGCGTTTTATGTAAAGTGCTTGACATTGTAAAAGGTTTTTGTAAGTTTTTCAGACGATTAACTAAAAGCCAATAAAAATTAATGCATGAGTTACCTTTTTGTTACTACTTTGCAAAAAGTAAACAACGGTATATTTTTCCCGTAGCAGTATTTCTAATCCATCCGCATTAGTTTGTAGCGCTGGTACAATAGTAGAGCGGGATGCAAAATAGCTATAGTGAGTCAGATCAAGGTCAGTTATGCCGTTGGCATCTAAAGAATTTTTGAGCGATGTCTCCGACTTTATGATGCCTGTAAGTTCCTCCTTGCTGGAATAGAAAATGACTATGCGTGACTACATTAATTCATTATGTTTATAAATAGCTTAGCTTGTACCTAAAACTTGAAAACATAAGAGTTTTTTGCTTGAAAGTCACCAAGCGTAATTGAGGTGCTTGGGCCCGGCAGAACACTAGTTGTTGAATTTCAAGCAGGTCCTTGTAACACGTAAATGTTTTATTCCATTGAGGTTAGTGTTTGTTATAAGTAAAAATATAGAAAAATTTTAGTTTGTTTTGCCTTACCTTTAACTCCCACATAGCAGAGACAAGATGACTTGCAACGAGCAATTGGAAAAAAAATATGAAAAATTGAATTTTATACATCTTAACTCGTTCTTGAATGCAATGGTAAGTGGAGCTTTTAGCTTTAGGATTGGGAACAAAAAAGGTTTCAAAAATGGATGTGAATAAGTTTGACTTTTATAATACTTCAAAAATACGTCAGCGGATCGTCAGTAGCCGGTCTGGTGTTTGCGTCGTGAAAACGATGAAATCCTTAATTGGGACTTGTATTCTTAAATGTAAATGTTCTTTGATTTTAAAATAATGGCTTAACTGGAATTAAACTAACGTACATGTTCTTTGGGTAATATTTCCATTGACTAATTTAAGATAGTTCAAACATTGTTGGATTTAGTTTCAATTTTGTACCAACAATTCTCGGTTTCGTCCACATTATAAAGCAAACGGCCACTGTAGTTTGTGGACAAGGGTTTTCAGAAGAGTATACTAAAAAAAACTATAAGATTTTCAAGAGTAAAGAACTTTGTAGAGATCTGTTAAGTGTACTCGTAGAAACCTCGATGTTAGCAATAGGCGAATCAGATTCCATAAGTTTATTTATGAAATTAATTACATTGACAAGATTTGTTTAACGTTAAAAAATATACAAGATTTGTAAACATTCTTACTCGACGATTAGAATTTATTTAATCTTTTAGCTACCTAATTCCACTTTTCTCGAAACAACTGAACTTCAATTCGCATGCATCTGTTGCAATAATTAACCTAATTTATAATAGTACAGCAAAATTGTTACTAATAATTTTATCTTCATTGTTGCTCTGCTCCAGAGTCTTCTCGCCTGCAGAGAGCGGTAATTTCAAACAAATTAGAACATAATAGAAATAGAATTTATTTGCTAAACTAAAAGGTTTCCAAAAAAACGTTTATGTGCACAAGTTCTGAGACTGTGAATTTTGGTTTGAAACATACTGAAGCTAAAAAATCCCTTTTTCTGCTGTAACATTCCGTTTACCCATGTAGAATCTTTCTTTCTCCTTGAAAAATAATGATTACTGTAATATAATGCAATAATTAAAGCTACATTTCACCTTAGCTCAAACAATCTTACTAGAGGGCGTTGTCGTATCCTCCGTATTTTTTTTAATTAAGAACAAGGTATCCACCCTTTTAATCTTCCACATTGCATTTAGGTAGCCAAAAGCCGCAAAGTAGACACAGACTAACTTTCAGGTTAATTGGTCACCAATTGATTCAACCAATTAATTAATTGTGTATTGTGTCATGAGAATGCTCCCCTGGTTTTAACATTAGGCTAAAACCGTACATATAAGAAAGTTTAACATTCTTGTTTTAGGCTGCATTAAGGTCGCATAATGTAGTATTTTATTTTACAAAATAAAATATTTTTACTAATATTATTTGTGCTAAAACTAGTGCTCAACCTTTGAAAATTGTTTTGTAGAGGAGAAAACTACGTACTTCTTCTCGCTCACAATTTCATACAAATTTTGTTTTCAATTTCTAAATTTCTGACGTTAATTCTCCAATTGTTTTTCAATTTTTTACATTCCTAACGGTGACTGCACAAAAATTGTTTTTAGTTTTACATAAGTGAATTGGTATTGTAACGCTGCTATCTTCCAGCACCCTCTGACCAGTACTGTGGCAATTGACTGACACTCTAACGCTGCACATTGATGAATTATGACCTGCGTTGCTAACCACCACTATGCTTCAGTAGATGCCAAACGTCAAAACTCGCTTTGCATAAACCGGTAGTACGTCATAAAAGTTTTATAACTCAATTTTGGCCGACTTAGTCCAGTTGTTAAGAGCTTATTCTCGACTATCCAGTCGAAAACGTGTGTTCAAATCATCATGATTCCAAAAAAGCTTGACTACTGATTTTGTTTTTAAGGAATTTCCTTTCCTCTGACAGTGTACACTAGTTTTTTCGTAACAAACAGCGCAGTCACAGTATACGGAAATTGCCCGATAGCTTTCCCAATGTTCTTGAAATAATCCGGAAACCTATCCTTATTTGCATAGAGTCACCTGCTGTTATCAGGTGACAGCTACGGCCAACACGAGTTGTCTATAATATGTGTATATAACCCTCCCTAGCTGACATGGACATATCAAATTAGTTACACTAACTGACAAGGACACCGCGCGTCACGATTCCTTCTGATTGACCTTAAACTTAGTAAACACGTTAAGCCAATCATAAAACTTA
>JAQFYP010003855.1:0-10406 GCA_034694865.1 Bilobella braunerae
TTAAAAGAATTAATTAAAATCAACTATGAAGGTCTTGAAATTTTTAATAGAACGATATCCAAGGGGGACGGACGGACTTGTTTTCCTAGTTTGGTGCGTTTATTTCCATTGTTAAAATAATAATGTTTTTTTTTTAAAAAAATTTTTCAATTTAAAATTAGCGTTTTCTATGAGTAGGGACTAAACTAATTTCACACACACTCAGCCTCCATCCAACTGCCCAATCAAGAAAGTGAAAGCGAAATGAAGAACGAGATGTTGACCAAATTAATTAAAATTAATTGTGATTGACAATATTTAACAAATTGTTAATTGAGTTTGTTGGCTAGAGGACGAACGATTCTTGTTAGGTCTTTCGTTGGTTGTGCTTAGAAATGTGGAGGTGTGTGCATTTGCGTGTGTGAGATAAGGTTGTTTAGCTGCTCATCTGATCGGAGGAAGTGTTGTGTCAGTCCAAATTAGAATGTTGGAGAGAGAGGTTGTCCCGTCGTCGTCCAAGGGTGTGAGGCCCGTGCCCTCAAACACCTCCACCAGGTCACGACCCAGCTCCAGAGGGACACTCGTTGGACATGGCACAGTGGACACGTCCAAGGCCCTTCGACCCGTCCCTTCAAGCACCAGCTCCCTCAAGCCCTCCGCAAGGCCCATCAGCTCCACTTACCTCGCTCTGGTTGACAAGGCCGTCAAGGTAAACTCAATTAAAAATTAATATTTGTCCCATTAGCTAAATGACCTTCTCAAACCTGTCCAGGAGCACAAGGTCTTTTGCCTCGGAGGCGTCTACCCTGCTGTTCGCGCAGCGCTTCGCAAGCGTGGCTGGAT
The DNA here is from genome assembly GCA_034694865.1 of Bilobella braunerae. NCBI lineage: Eukaryota > Metazoa > Arthropoda > Collembola > Poduromorpha > Neanuridae > Bilobella > Bilobella braunerae. Next base: position 823 of record JAQFYP010003855.1, read on the forward strand.
AGAAAAGTCAGTGAGCACAAGCGCTCCGCAGTACATGCGATCCATAATTGGTGCACATTTGGTCAAAGGTAAGATTTAAGGTAATTAGGGAGAAATTAGCGAAAGCGCTTTTACTGGAGAATCAGGTCAGTGGATCCATTCTCTGCGGGAGACCGCACTTCAAAAGAGTTCTGGAACTGCTGGCTGGAAATTCTTTTGTAAACTTTTGTGGGGAATTCTTGGGGATCTCCTACTGACCTAGTAAGATTTTCAGCCTTGGAGCTGAAATGGATTCGTACCATTCAGATCCTGCTCGAGAGACTTCCGGCGCCCTCGAAAATTTTTGATATTCTTGGAATGCGTTCCAGTGTTTTGAATGATTTTGATTTCTTTCTCTCTTTCAGACGTTGATACCAAACCGAGTTCGGAGGATGACACTGAGGGAATGTACACGCAACGCGTTTTGGCCAATTATGCCCCAGATTTTATTTGGGTCATTCGCCGAGACAATATTCCTTGGGCACAGATTCAGCGTGATCAGACAATTAATCGATTCCCGCGTGCCTACTTTACAACTAAGGCAAACAAACTACACGATTAATTTACTTGTACGACTGACTAATTTTAATATTTTTTTCAGGTGGGAATTGCTGCATGTCTCCAATCCATCCATTGGTTCAGTGAACCAGGCATATCAGACACATTCTTTCCGCGGTGCTACCGCCTTTCAATGGAGGAAGAGAAACAAGCCTTTCTGGATGACTATCGCCTCACGGCTTGTGTTGGCCTTCTGCGTTGGTTTTGCAGCACTTATGAGAAGTTTTCTGAGCGTGGCGTCTACGATCCAGCGTCCAAAGTCAGTTGCCTCGCGCTCGACTTCGCTGTCCGTCAACTCAACAATTACGTCCGAATGCGTCAGCACGAAGATATTGACTGGCTTCTTCCGCCTGCTTACTTGAGTCAGCATTGGGAAATATTTCTTACCCAGTACTACAGTGTAGTCCATCAGAGATCTAAACTGAATCCATCCGATGCTACTGAACCCATAAAGGTATTTTCTATACTTTTGACATGATAAAAACGTTTTATTTATTTACTTGTTTAATTTTAATTGACAGGTGAAGTATGATTTCATCAAAAAGACTCTGCAGTATTTGGGTCAAGTATGGAGTACCATGAATGCTGACGGTATCATGAATATATGGATTTGTAAGCCCGGCGCCCGATCTCGTGGAAAAGGAATCGTGCTGATGAATCAGTTGGATAAAATTCTGGCTCTTCTCAGTCAATCCCAAGCTCGCGAAGCCAATTGGGTTGTTCAGAAGTACATTGAGAGGCCATTGCTAATTTACAAAACGAAGTTTGACATGCGCCAATGGTTTATTGTCACAGACTGGGCGCCTCTCACCGTTTGGTTTGCCAAGTAATCTCAATAATCACTAAACTGTTTTTAAGAGTTTTGCTCTTAATTGTACTCATTGTACAATAATTTTAATTTATTTTTAATCTTACGCTATAATTTAAATCTAAAATAATTTTAATTTCATTTTAATAATTTAAATCTAAAATAATTTAAATCTAAAATAATTTTAATTTTATTATAATTTTAATTTTATACTACTTACTAGTAATTTAAGTTTGTTTTTATTCAGGGAGAGTTACGTTCGTTTTTGTACAAAGCCGTTCAGCCTCGATGACTTTCACGAGTCTATTCACCTTTGCAACAATGCTGTTCAGTGCAAGTACACCAATGCGCAGAATCGGGATCCTAGTTTACCGGAGGAGAACATGTGGGATTGCTACACGTTCCAGGCTTATCTAAAGTACGTCCTCAGATTAAGACTACATAAATTTAGGATATAATCCATTAATCAATTGTTTAATGCTTAGGACAATTGGCAAGCTGGAATTGTGGGACAAAGTCATTTACCCTGGAATGAAGCAAGGGATCTTGGGTGTTCTGCTGGCGTCACAAGATTCTGCTGAAGTGAAGAAGAACTGCTTTGAATTGTATGGTGCAGACTACATGTTCACGGAAGATTTTAAACCATGGTTGATTGAAATCAACTCTTGTCCGTGCATGGCTGGAAGCACAAGTGTCACCGCCCGCGTAAGATTTGTTAAATTAATTTAAAATCGTAAATTAAATGAATAAGAATCAATATCGATTAATAAAGGTTAAATTTTTAGATGTGTGCCCAATGTTTGGAGGATACAATTAAAGGTAAACTAAACATGAAAATGCAAAAATATTTCACATCATTTTCATATGACTTTGAATAGTTGTCATCGACAAGAAGAATGATCGAAATGCGGACACAGGAATGTTCGAAATGATTTATCGTCAGAATCCGCTTACTCTCAACTTTTCAAGCTTCAACTCAAATGAACTTATGATCAGTGGAAAGAAGATGAGTAAGGACGTTGATTGGCCAGGGTAAATTATTAAAAAGAAATCAACATAAAATTATAAAATATTTACAACTGGAATGATACATCTGTAGTACATTAAAATTATATTTCATGTTAGACTTTTGACAAAACATGCTGCTCGCCAGAACATGATGGCCCCACGGAAGAGCATGATGGCGCCAGTCCCAACATCTAAGGTATCACTCCCCCTTCCTGATGCTGGTCTTACATTTACCGATTTAGTGCAAAAACTCCATCTGAAGGAAACGTCAAAAATCCTTGGTTTATCTCCGTACGAAACGGTCCAGCAGGCTCTGCAACAAGCCACGCCCACCTCTCCTCAAACGGCCAAACTGACTCCATCCAAGCTTCCAGTCCAACCGGCTTCAACTGAGAAATCGGCTTCACTTGAGCCGAAAGGAATTCTCACCGTTCGGAAGTTACCACCACCGGTGAGCCAACAACCACCAAAGGAAACGGCCCCTGGAGCAACAGCCCAACTGTCCGAAATGATTCGAAATGCAATCAACAACAATAACACGACCCTACCAGTACAAAACGGCATTTTGGATCTCGAGAAATCTTGTAAGTTTTACAATTGAGTCTGGCGTATTGTTTTCGAGCGGTATAATTTTTATGAACATTCTTTTTTCTTAATAGCCATTCCTCTTTCTTACTTACTGTACAATGCCAAATCCAATCCAATTACCATCACTGACATGATTCGAGAGTATACTGAATCAACGAATAAGTCGAAGGCAATGGAGATTTTGGCTAGGAAAGTAATTGAAGCGGAGCGGAAGCCGAAAAGAAAAGTAATTGGAAGAGGAAACCGAAGTAAGAGTCCGTCCAGGACAAAAACGACAATTGCAGCCAATTCGACAAAGGAATTGGTCATTACACCTACCGGAGCTGAGAAGCGGCCAACTTCGCCTGCTCGAAGCAGAATGAACGACCCGACAAGTAAGTTTTGACAAAAAAAAAAAGAATTAAATTAATCAATTATTGTTATTTTTGAATCGAGACATTTCAATTACTTCTAAAAAAAATTCAAATTCTAAATTATTTTCTTTAGAGAAATTCTCTGTGAGCAAGAGCAAAAGCCCTTCTGAAACTCGGACGCAGTACTTGACGACGAAACAGAGTTTGAGAGAAGCTGTCGACGTGAGTCGAACCCTCAAACTCAACAACCTCCTCCAACCTCTCTCTCCCACGAAAAAGTAGGAAAAAATCCGATTGGCATACGAACTTACCATCGTACCAGCCATAAGTCATCTTGATCTCAGCAATTAGTATTAATTCAAAATTAGAGACTGAAACTCTTTGGGTGCTTCAAGCCTTAATGTGTTCAAAATTCAACCGCAAACCTGCCTCATGGTGCTAAATTCTCAAGTATTTCAAAATACTCAACCAAATAAATCAAGTTAACTAGAAAGCGAAGACAGTTGGGGAACTCCAAAAATTTTATTTTTCTAGAAAACCGTCCTCACGAGTACTTACCTAGTAGTATTCATAATTTCATAAGAGGAAAAGAATGGTAAAAGAGAAAAGGTGAAAAAAAACTCGTATGGTCAAACAGTCCAAACTTTTTGAGAAGTCAATGAAAGAAAGGGAGGCGACCAAGTATAGTCAAATGCTGCTTTGCGGTATGAAGCCCCTTATTCAGGAAGCGGCTTCAGAGCAAAGGAGAGCCTTGGCCGTGAATTATTTTTCCCCAGAATTTTCTTTTGTTCCTCCTTGACGCGCCTGTCGTTTTCGCGCTTCAAACGCTGACGCTCCTCGTCAATTAGTCGCTGCTCTTCTACCATTGCTAATCGCTCTTCGGCCTGTAATTAGAAATTGGAAACAAAATGAGAATAACAATTTAAAATCAAACTCTAGTTGTACTTGGGAAACTTACGAGTTTTCTCTGAGCCTCTTCAATTTTCCTATCATTTTCTTCCATGATTCGGTTGAGCTCATCTCTCGCTCTTCGTTCTTCCTCCTGAAAAGAGGTGTTGACATTGAATTTTGGCTTGAAAATATGAGAGGAGAAGATAGAAAGCCCTCAATAATTATCGTGAATTTATAATTAATGAGAAATTCAAATTAGTAGACTTAAAGTAACTTTGGTTATTTTTGCTGATTCTTCCGTGTCCGTCCACTGGTCGTGGCAGCAATTTGGCTCCGCTTGAAAAATCCAATGAAGCGATTGAGTGGAGACGCTGGATCGCTGAAATGGCTGGAGGCTGCTTGCTTTTAGCTGCCTTACTACTCACTGTGGAAGGTTGAGATGAGTAAACAAAAATACTTACCAACACAAACCCCGGTCATACAACTGAGGCTCTCCGACTACTTTCAACCGCCATGATCTAATTAACTTTTACTTGCGTCAATGTCAATGCTCCAACAACCTTCCTAACTGTTCTTATCATGAAGCCACTCGCACAAGAACAAAAATTCAAGTCAAAAGTGTCCAATTGGGATGCTCTCAAAATTTGAGTAACCGTGTTTTAGAGTTAAACTGATTAATGTTATCCAACCAAGTTTGAGATACTGCTCTGCTCCATTTTAAACATAATTTAAATTCTGTTTAGCAATAATACTTATAAGTTAAGCCAATTAAAACTAACAAATCAATTTGACTCCTCAACACGGCAATTTAGAACACTCAAAAGTTGGAAAACATCCACAAACAAGTCGACTTTTTGTTTTTACTTTACTGATTCGCCAAACAATTTGCATGATTAGTGCATTTTATTAAAATTAATTCGTATAAAAATGAATGCGATTTCGAAATGAGCTAAAGTTACAAACCATAGTTTTCACCGAGCTGACTTTATAGAGTGTAATTCGGCTCAACTAAATGATAGCGAGTTAAAAAAAAAACAATTAAAAAAATCTTTAAAAATTTACTTGTCTACTGAATGGAGCAGAGCAAGAAAGAGGTGATCTGAGAATGTGAGGAGAAGGACAAAGTGTTCTTGTGGAGAAATAGTGTTGATGTCAGCGCCTGTTGGGAGTCGAACTACAAGGAACTTGGCCACTTGACCCTCATGGACATTCTGGCCATGCTCAGAATAAAGCAAAAGAGATTTAGGACAAAGAGTTGTAGCTACCTCTCGTCTTCGCTCCTCCTCGAGCTGCGCTGCCTTTTGACGCTGAAGTTCGGCCATCATCTCTCGCTCCATCGTCGCCTTGGCTTCTTCCACTCGCCCTAAAACTTCGGCCTCAATCTCGTCTTTGCGCCGTTCTAATTCTTCTGCAACTCGCTGGGCCACAAGCTCCTCGATTCGCTTGGCAGTCTCTTCTTCCACTAACTTTGCTTCCAGTTCACGTTGTCGTCTGAAAAAAAAAGACAACTCATTGAGTGAGTGAGTTCCTAATATTTTACAAGTAAACCAAACTATAACAGATTTAGAATCCAAAATACTCACCGTTGTCTCTCTAGTTCAGCTAATCGCTCCATTTCTTTGGTAGGGCGTGTACTTCTGCTTCGACTCCGACTTCGACTGGATGACTTTGAAGTACTGCTAGAGTTGCTTGAGCTCGACGATAGTGAACGCCTGTAAACACGAAATAGTTGAAGGTGAAGGCTTTACATTTATCGCGATATTAGAATCTGTTACTTGAGACCAGTCAACCTGGTATTGGATCGAGAACGCTTGACGACCCTTGGACTTCCACTTCGCTTTCTATTTTTGCGCTGCTCACGATCTCGACGATGATGACGTCCGTCTCGTCCATTTCGGTCACGGTTCCTTGGAGACCTTGACCGAGACCGTCTGGCATTAGAGGCAGACGAGCGGCTCTTCTTGGCCTTGTGACGTGACTGGGAGGTTCTGAAGTTTCTAGGAACGGGCGACGTCCTTGAGCCAGATCTGGAACGACTTCTTCGGCCCATTTGTTTGAGGACTTAACAACTATCGCTTAACGAGTACTTGCTAACGTAACTTCAAACGTTTGACACCTTAATATTGCAGTGCAGCCAACTCACGTACTAGTGGGCCCTGGGCCCTGCCCAACGCAAATTGATTTTAAGCCTAGCAAAATGTGCTGTCGCTTCGAAGGCTGCTTCTGTGTTCACCTAACGACAACGAGAAGTATCGGGGAGATGCTGGCAGTATCTTTAGTACTTTTAACGCGTGCCACTTCAAAATAATTTGAATAATCTAAGTTGATTAATTGATTAATCAAAACGTTGTTGACTTTTCAAGATGTCTTGAGAGTATCTTGCCTTATGGAGGTGCGCAGAAGAAATGAAATAAAAAAATATTATCGACTTCTTTTCCCCACCCCTTCTCTCTCCCCCAAGCGAAGGGGTCAATATTTTGCAATTTTAAATTTCTGCGCATGCGCAGGAAATTGGCGCCCAATTTTACCAGGGACAACAACCGACGACTGAAATCGGAAATAAGAACTCTGTAATTTTAAAACCCACATTTATCAATAACGTGATTTAATTAGAGAGCAATTTATTTTAAAAAATCAATCTAATTTCTCTATTACATTTAAATTGCTGATTTAGAACGCTTGAGATTAGAAGTGCAAATAAGAACCATAATCATTATTTGTGACCATTCAAAATCGACGCTGACACATAGACGCTGCCCATATCTGATTGGCGAGTTGGGGCGTACTGGGTAACTTTTAGTTACACTTGAAAGAATGTTTTCATTGTTCCAACAATTTTCTTGCTAATTTTTGTTCTCGCAATTAAAAGTAAATTCAATTAATTAACAACGATTAATTACCTTGAGTAAGTGGCTCCTCGGAAAACTTTTGCCAAAGCCTGGCCAGCATCATTATCGCTTACCCAAGTCCGAACGAAAAGACTGGACACTGAAGAATAGTACTGGAGAAAAAACAAACGTGAACCAAACGTAAGTCTAAGTTCTAGGTTATCTATCATACTTCCATATCCAAGTCCATGATAAAGACAAGGAGTCGATCAATTAATTTCAGATAATGTAGATGTAAACTAACCGCATTTTTTTAAATTGTAAGCTGCACTTGAGAAGTGAATTCGATTGTTTACTATGACTGAAGTTGGTGGACGAGAAATGCGGCGAATAGATAAAACCCCGTCATTCACAGATACATTCGAAGGTAATAAATCATGAGCAACTTTTTTTTTATTACTCTGCGCGTAGCCTAGCAAAATGAAGGCTACTGTATTTAAAAAAAGTAGCAATTGTGTTTTGTCTAGTCTCTGTGCTACAGAACAGTTGTACTTGTTGGGCTTGCGCAGAGCATTACAAACTTGTCCGTAATTTAGGTCGCCTGGACTGGAAGGCTCGTCACTGCGAATTCCCGATGACCTCAACTCCCGTATTCACGGATAAGAAACAACACAAAGCAGAAGTAGACCAAATGCCGAACACAAGGCTGCGGGCTCATTACAGTCGCATACAAGAACCCATTTCACCAATTGTGAAAACGAGGAACGATAACCGTTCCCCGTTGAGTAAAATCCTGCAGCAGGCAACTCCAGCTTGTGTCATTACTGAGAAACAAATTAATCAACTCAAGTCAACTGCCGAAACCCGATTCTCCCATCCATCTCATGCAGCGTCAAAGAAAGAAAAAGTATTAGAAAAACCGGTACTTAACTTCAATCAACTACTAGACAAGTACGCTGACGAGGATGAAAAGAAAGAGAACCGATCAGATCTCCCTGAGCTCAAAGTTCACTTTGAGCCGGTTAAAGTCAAAACGTACAAAGCCGTCAGTACCAAGGCTAAACTTCCTCAACGGAACTACGTAAAAAATGTTTTTGGTTATCAATTGATTTAAGTTGAGATTGAGTTGATTTAAGTGTCTAATACTTACTGTCTACAGTCTACACCCAGATGTATTTGTTCTTATGAAAGTTATTTTGTTTTTGGGATTCAGGTGGAGATTGAAAAACACGGTAATGGGCGGACACGTGGAAACGCGAAGCGGAAGTCATTCATACAGAAGGTCACGCTGACGGGAAAGAAAGTTGTAAATGGCAAGGTCAAACCATCAGCAACCAAACCCGAACCAGTGAAAGTTCAAAAACCAGTCAAAACGAAGGTAATACCGTACTGCAATAAGTTTTGATTTAGTTTTGGTTTAGTTTAAATGATTGTGTTCATTTTGTATAGGAACCAAAGCTGGATGGGAATGTAGCTGATTGGATCCTAAGGACGAATCAGGAGTTTGCAGATATTATGAACTTTGACCTTTGTGTCGAGAAACACTGAATCGGAATAGTTGAAGTCTACATAATTCCCACTCCCTCATCTCAAGTGTCTTAGTATTGTCAAAAATCTTAATTACAAACGCAAATATCTCAAGTTTTACTGCCTTTACACAATAGTTTTTGTAATAACTTATAGATAACAATTTCCCACTGAACTGAACACTGGTTAAAAATAAATCAACCAAAACTATATTTAATTAAAAAAATAATGTCAATTATTGTTCATTTTCAATCTTAAATCAATAATAATCGTAATCAATACTCCAAGAATGATCAATTATTAAAATTTAATTATCGTTGTTAATTAGGCATAAAAGGACAATAATTGAATTAGATGGAAAATTTGGATCAACTCATTTTGCGCGAAGGGTGCCCATAACAGTGATCGCCAGGTCGCCTTTGCGGTGTGTTTTACCAGAACAGTCAGATTCTTTAATTAAAGTTTACTTAATTGTTTTGTCTTGTGCGGGATAGGTCAGAGGTCAAGTTACCGGTTACTTGAACGTCATTCCTGTAATTGAATTGGTAAGTTGTTAATCGTTATAAGGTGAGTGGTAGTCTCAGGAAGGAGTTTTAATTGATTGAAAGAGGATTATTTCAGCAAGCAATAATTATTATTCCCATCAGCATCAGAATTATTAGTCCGCTAAATTAATTGGCATTTCGGTGATGGTTCGCTAATAATTAATCAAATTGAAAGCATCAGTAGCATCAATTCTCCGCCAATTAGCGTATTACTGTTGGTGTTGATGTTTTCGGTATTTTTTGTAGATTCGTCGAAACCCGTTTTTAGTTTGGACATTTAATCTTGAGCATTTGCAAATTGCATTGCAAGCAACCATGTACTCTCCGGAAGAATCGTCGTCGAAAAAACACAAGAAGCACAAAAAAGACAAGTACGATGGTGAGTTATGGATGCTTTCATCAATTATTGTTTTGAAATTACAAAAGTTGTGTCAATGTCCTCCTTCTAAGTCGACGAGAA
>JAQFYP010003856.1:0-10405 GCA_034694865.1 Bilobella braunerae
CTAACCTAATTTTAATTAAAAATTATTTAATTATACTCAAGTTTAAAACTATAATGATTTAAAGTTGAATATTTTTGTTTTGTTAAGAATTTCCTCTTTTTTTTTTGTAAAAACGAAATTTGGACGAAAATGCGCATGCGCATGCGCAGGTAGAAAGACCGTTTTTTTAAAAGAACACTTTTCCGGTAAGTCGACCCTTTTTTTGAAGGAACCTTTTCTCAGGTAGTCAACCCTTTTTTTTAAAGAACCTTTTTCAGGTAGTCGACCCTTTTTCAGGTAGTGGACAAACTCTCTTCGCTTATGTATATGATTGTGGTTCACGCTATTCACATTCACTACAAAAAGAAATATTATGAAACCAAATACAGTCTTGCACAATTGCACGATACAAGGTCAACCATTGTAGGTGTGCAGTGTGACCCTGCAAATTGGTTCAAGCGAAACCTTGATGAGCACCAAATGATACTGTCAAAGAATCCGGTTCCTTTCAATATACAACTGGTAAGAATATCATGTTTTCAAGGGGCAAATATAAACATGAGTTATATTTGAAATATCAAAAATTAAAAATGGTGAAACAGAAAAATTTTATTGTGACATGCAACTTGTATTTACAGTTTGTAATTTGTAATTAATTTGTATTTTGAGAACATGGTTTTTAAATAATTATGCAAACTACTGCGCAATCAATTGAGATTAAATCTCATACTTTGTAAAATTGAAGGCTTATTATATATTTTTTCATAAATAGCCACTTATAATATGTGTTACACAAATTTGACAATATAAAACTATGAAATTTTTATTACGTTTACAGGTTTGGTGGATGCATTACCCTAAGAATTTTGAACCGAAAAATTTAATGGAAAAACCTGAAGTGCAGAAGGCCCTGGAGGGATCCGTCGTTGCTAATTATGATTTCCTGGCCAATACACTGATTGGTAACAAGAATGATATAAAAAAAGTCCTACGGATATCGCTAGCGTGAAGATAATACAATTGATATCTTCGTTATCTACCATTATGGACTTGAATTTAGTAAAAAGGAACATTACATGTTTCTGCAACTGACAATTGAAGCAACTACATTCAAACTTATATCGACTAATTTGAATGCTGAAAAAATTAAGTACACCACATTTGAGTTGGCCCAAAGTGCGGTTGAAGCCTTGTTTCTTGTTTTTTGTAGCCAGGGAAATCTGCTTGCGTAATTCAGATTTTGCAAATAATACTTTATTTGCTGACAAAACAAGTGCTATTTTTGAATAAACTTTGACAGATTGCTAAATTATTGTTTATTATCACCTAATTAATCCACATTCATCTAAGGGAATTTGTTGTGGGTGGACGGTAATTGAAAATGGGGAGTTGCAATGCGGGTGCAATTTTCAGCAAAGTTGACCGCCTTTCCATTGTCTAGAATTTTGGGTAGAGTAAATGGAAAATTAATTTTGCCTAACAGAATTGCTCAACTGAAGCATAATGCTCGACTAAGCAATTTTCAGGAAGTGTTATAAAGTGTTTTGTGATACATTTTGATACTGCTTTGTTGGCAACGGAAAAAATGTTGAACGCCTAATTTGAGAAGTATGAATAAATTACCATGAATTACAATTTTACATATACAGATTCAAAGGCCCTTTATAATTTAGAAAATAAGTTGTTTCATATTATTTACATATCCAAAGGCCTAAGCATTGACATATTATACTGTTAACTAGAAAAATAACCCGTCCTAAGACGGGACTATAATTTGCTTCGGGCATCCCTTCTCATGTTTCTAGATACATAACTCAACAGGTCAATTTGAAAGTCACACTTTGAAGGGGTGTGCACCCCCGCCGGCTGACGGCGTCGACAATTTTATTTGAAAAGCAATTTTATAATTGCAACTAACCAAATTGGGAATTGATTTAAGCCTTTAAGGATTCATTGTTAGCAATAGAACACCGAGGAGTACCCGTCACTTTTTTAACACAACTTTCAAAACCTTATTGTTGTTAAATAATTCTCACAATTGACTAATACGAAATTGTTTTTAGGCCATTTGGTGGTCATATTAAGCTTCAACGTACTTAAGAACCCCCGACTCCATGTAAATCAATTGTTTGTTAACTGTTAATCACAACTAACTAATTAGGAATTACTTTTATACTAGTTGGAATTTATTGTGAGGTGCAGCATACTTAAAAAATCTATGAAAAACTCCATTTCCAATAGTTAATCTCTTCCAACTACGCGAAAGCCTGTATTAGGACAGAAGCATTTTCTTAATTTGTTCCCCTACTTTATACTTTTAAGTGTAAATTAGAGTTTAAAATAAATTAGGATGAACACGCTTAAGTGAAAGAAATCTGAACCAGATGTGGTATATCAGAAATTGAAAAAAATTATAAATATATATAATTATAATTCTATAACTATTAATTAAGATTAGTTGATATACGTTAGCACCAGTATCCATTTACCATTTAATTAATTTTGCTACAGTTTTAGATTCTATTTGCGAGAAGCGGCATCAAATGTGCCGAACATAAATCTGAAATGAGCTGTAGCCAATAGTCCATGCTTATGCGTTTTTTTGTCATACATCTTACTCGTACTCGCATCGTACTCAATCCGGTTAGAATTGTCATAAGGCATTTCTTAATAATACCCTTGGGTTTATATAAAAAACAATTCTCTTCCCTAACTTTAGCTATAAAAAACTACATTAGAAATTACATGGCGCACGCACAGCACGGCCAAAAAAAAAATAAACCGTGGAAAAACGGTCAACCAAGGATCGGATACTAGATAGTACATTAGACAGAAAAATATTAAAATCACTAGATTGAAAACAAATTATTGGGTGCAGAGTTTTTGGATTTCAAATTGCCATTTTCGGGTAAATGAGGCCTCTAAGGCCATTGGGGCTATCATAATTTTTTGTTTCAATCAAAAGTAGAGTTTGACTTTGAAGGATCATTTTGAGATCAAGAGGTCATTTTTGTGTCAAGGGAGGCTCCCGAGATATAAATTCTACTAGGACGGACGCACGGAGGGACAGAGCAAAAACATAAAGTAGCTTAACAAAAAGTTAACTTCACTTCCGCTACTTAATAAAGTAATTATGATGGTGCATCTTTTGACTATGGTACGATCATACACAGTGAGGAATAAATCAATTTCTTATGAAGAAAACCAATAGCCTTTTTTGCTATTAGTATAGTTAAAAGGTATCACTAGGACACGTAGGCCAAATTTTTAAAGCTAAAAGCACAAGATGCTGAGATTTTGCATTGCATTCACCTAGTCACGTAGGATAAAAAATTCTCTAACTATTGTGCGCTTGTGTAACCTTCATTCATACTTCTCCCCTTTACTAGTTGACGAGTCCTACTAGGAGAGGGAAAATCTTCAGCAGTGCCTACCGTGCTGGGACTTAACTATTGCATTTACTTCTAATGCAAAACTTGGAGGCAAAATTATTAAGTACTCTGTCTTACTTGACGGTATTACTTAAACTAAAACTACTTTAAATTAAACATTTAATTAAGAAACTACAGTTTGCTCCAAAGAAATTTGTTTCAAGTTTACAACCAAAATAAAGCACCTCCAAAGAATCCACGGGAAACATATAATTCTATCGGAAACCTGGATAGTGGGTTTCTCCGTCGCAGCTTCTGCGTTGTAGTGGCAAGTGGTTACCCTAAAAAAATTTCAAGCAAGTGGTGTATCATTTTCTTAACGATATACTTAAGCAATTTGCTGAACGATTTTAGCTAGAAACCTACTTTTAACATATATTTGTGTAAACTGTAATTAGTAATAAATTGCCTTCTTGAAAGTTGCTAGAATTTTTGCAAAGGTTTTGTGGTTTACTTGAAAGAAAACTGCCCATCTCTAGCGCTGAATGTAGTGTAGGTAACTTTTATGCGACAAAGTGAAGTATGGCTATCAAAATGGAGTTTTGCAGTGAATCGAAGTTTTGCAAAACAAACGGTAGTTTTGTAGTGAAATCAGTAAACATACACAGGTAAATCAAACCGGTGATTAATATGGTGAATGCATTACAAATTAAACAATATAACTTAAAGAGTTTAATTTGCCAAATAAGTTGAAGTAGAATAGAAAAAAGTTATTATGAAAAACAATGTTGAAGACGTCTTCACCAGAACTCATGTAAGGCTTTTTATTTGCATTTTCTCTGCAAAAAAAAAATTAGGCTAAAAAGTTATGAAGTGTTTTCAGTATACATTCTCTGATTTTGCACGAGCAGCGTTCCCACCTTCCCGAGGTGCAAGCAAATTCTGCTATTTAAGACTAGTGTTTAAACACTCTTTAATTTGAAAAACAAAATTTAGTAAGGTTTGGATCTAATTGAAATTCACAATTGTAATGAAGCTTTGCCGAACAGTTTCTGAGAGGATTGTACTCCACTTCGCCTTCCTTTTGGGATTGCAGTATGGGGGCCTGGGTGCTTTTGTTGTAAGTCTCTAATAGTTAATACTTTAATATACTTACAGAAAATATATAAAATATATAAAAGTTAATTATAACAAAATCACACAAACAGTAATGCTACTCTCTGCTACTAAAACATTAACTGAGATTTCTTTGATACAAGTACAACTAGCTTACTTTAAATTAAGCATTGAATTAAAAATGCCTTTTTGTTTACAATAATTGTTACCATTAGCTTAGTGAGGCAGTTTTAGTTTAGTTTTTAGAGCCAGCGTTTTGTACACCGTATTATGTTAGCTAAAGACTGGCAAACTAATAGCAGCAAACTTCACCGACTAATTTTTTTTAATTCGGCGCATTTTCATTTCGGCGCAAATTGGATAAATTTGAAGTGGCTTTAAGTTTTTTTTTTCCAAAATCAAGGTTGTTTTTTTTTAAATTTAAATGTAAAACTTTCTTGCTCACTTTCAATAATTGTTTCGGTTTCTAAACGTTTCATAGCATTAAAACAACACATTTTCTAACGTTAGAGTCCCTTACACAAAGTTTTTTTTTTTAATTTCCGTCTCGAAACCATTGGGAAAAACATGCTTTCAAGTAAGTGTCCCCCTTTGCATTTTGAGGTTGGTAGGAAGTTCGCAATTCGTTTTCAAAAACTTGGCAATAACCCAACTCACCATCAACTATATCCGTCAATTACCGAAGCCCATTTAACTATTTGACTTTTTAAGTAATTAAATAGATTTATAATGATAAAATAATTGTATAGCATTGCAAAAAAAATCTGAGTTTTGAATGATAACTGTTAAAGGGCTAAATTATTCGACCTTTTTTTACAGCAACTGGAAGAGGCTAAGATAGCGGAGTTAAGCGAATATGTTAGTTCAGCTAATTTTTTGCGTCAATTTGCCAGAAACCAGCGACTTGATTCAGAAGTACTTCAAAGTGGGTTTAAAGTTTCTGTTCAAGCATGCTTGGGAATAGATGAAGTCGGTTACCCACAGTATGCTGTTGCTTGTGAAATATCTCTAGCTCAGCAGCAAATAAGCTACAACCATACAGCAACGAGCAAAAACACCGCAATTGTATTCATAGCTGAGCACGAAGTTTTGAAAGAAAGTAACGAAACGTTGAAAACGAGTAGTCAACGAGGGAGGCCATTTATGTCTGGACTCAGTGGAATTTTTGGAAAATTTAACAAATCCGAACAAAGGAAAACTACTGAAGGAAGTTCCAAAGCAAAGGGCAAAGGAAAATACAATCAGCTGAACTCCGGCGATGATACTTCACTCAAGAAACAAGGTAGCAGTAGCAGCAATGGTGAAACGGTAAAAATTAACCCCAGTATGCAGAAGAGAATTTTTGCTGTACCTCACATGGTTTGGGATTCAGTTTTCAAAATTGGACTATTGTTCGCATCAGCGATAACAGATAAGCAACTCTTTGGCCCTGAAGTATCAAAAGTAAGTAATAAATAAAAGTAAAAAAAAAAAAAAAAAAAAAAATTAACATTTCTGCATAAAATCTTTCAGCTCTGCGCGTTATCCATGAATTTCAAAACTTTTCAAATATTATTAAAAAAAATTTAAAAAGTTAATCCCTTTGTTAAAAAATATTTTCCTTGCCAGTACCGTTCCGGAAATGGTAATCTGGGTGGCTACTTGCCGGTAATGCTTTGCGCCTTATAGTCAAGTGAAAGCAATTGCAACAAATTTAGAGTATTGTCCGTATATTGAGGTTACTTGTTTCTGCATGATTGAAATTTTTTGAAAAACTGTTGTTGACTTTAAATATCTGATTGTCATGAACTGTAAGTTTAAAACACATTGTAATTATTAATCAGGAAGTACCCTCAAACACTATTCGTGATTTTGATGTTTGGTTGAAGAGCGGAATGAAGTCTAGCGAAGAATGCCCTGAAAATGTATTGAATGCTGTAAAGGAAGAAATTGGTTTTCGAAAGCAGAATATAATTTTTTCTTTTCTCCCTATCAACTACTTTGTTTGCAGAAACACAAAATCAAACAAACCAAAATTGCACATTATCACTCTTGAAGCAAGAACTGGAAATGAGACATACCAAATCGGAGCAGCATTATTAGGCTTCGAAGAAAAGAAGACTGCAGCATTTATTGTTCATGGAAGAATTTTTTTAACAAATTTTTTCAAAGAAAAAGTGCAATCAATAGAGGAATCAAATTTAACATTAGAAGACCATGCAAAGAGATTCCAAATGCCATTTGTGGTTAGCATTGATATTATGAATACATCAATATTGTAAACTAACTATTACCATTGCAAATGTATTATAAACTTATTCGATATTATATTATAATATTATATTATCTGTAAACAAATTATATTATATTTAAGTTCTCAACTTATATTTTTCAACTTACCATGACTTGCTTCAGGATTGGTCACTTAAGCAAAATTCAGTTCCGGTATATAGCGGACGCGCAATAGGAATATTCAAAAAACGTACCAATATATTTGATTCACCTTGCGTGACTTACGCAGTTGTGACAACAGAGAACTCCTGCGATACATGCAATTTGATGGGCTATATGGAACTTCGAGATAAGATATTTACAAGACAAATTAAGCAAACAAAAAGCGAAGGAGCGGAGCAGAGAACAGAGGAAGTTTTTGCCGATATCGAAAACTTTTCCAATCGTTTTCCGGTAAGGTTAAGTTTTTTCAATATGTGTACCAAACTTTAAAAAAAATCTCTGAAATTTTATAAAACAAAAAGGTTCTATTGTTAAAGATTATAACTTTAAAACGAGCCACATTTTCCCACCCAATTCCCAATAAAGTTGTTAAAAACATTAGCATTAATGAAGAAACATTATCATCACGAATTACTAATATGATCGCACGATTCAATGTTGCAGTGAATTTGATTAAAATTTTGATTAATAGAATTGGGTAACAAAAATCCAACCACTCCATGCATCCAACGCTGAGCTGATCAATGAACTCGAACGCATTAAAAATGACTACGCAACTGAACTGGGCAAGTTTAGACGAAAGGACAGCAAACTACTTAGTTTTGAATGGGAGTATCTTACAGAAGCAGAAATTTTGGTGGCTGATCCTCTCGGAAACACAGCAGTTAAAATAGTTGTTCACGCATTGCATGTTTACAACAAACAGACGTATTGTGACACCAAATACAGTCTCGCTATAGTCTCAAATACGGGGTCAGTTGTTATAGGCCTGCAAACTGACCCTGCACCGTGGTACGTACGTGAGATAGATGAATGGCAAACGATATTATCAAAGCCTGCACTTCCATTCAAAGTACAAGTGGTAAGCACATAGTCTGAGTAAAAAATATTTGCTATTTTGTTACGTTGCTTATTTTAGCTTCACCTACGTAACGATCCTGTCCAACCTCAAAATTTTTTATTTATATTGTGGACTTTTACAGTGCCTATTTACATCGCTTTCAATTTTAACTAACACAAAAATAGGCTCTCTTTAAAAAGCATAGCGTTTCAACTAGGAAGAAGATGAATAAAAAACTATGTAAAATGACCTGATTAACTAGTAATGATTTTAAGTACATTTGTAAAAGGTAATGAAGACATGTATGCATTTGTCATTCTATACAATATTTAAGCTTTTAATTTTTATCTTAGGTTTGGTGGATGCATTACCCCAAGAAAAGCGTTCCGAAAGATTTTATGAATACAAAAGTAGTGCAAAAAGCAATTAAGGGGACACATTTCGCTGAGTTTTACGCGATTATTAACCCGTCAAACGGGGACAAGAAAGATGTACGAGAATGCTACGGATATCATATGAATGTAGTTACCAAAGTACAAGATGTATTTGTTATATACCATTTTGGACTCGGTTATGGGAATCCTACTAAGGAACATTACAGAGTACTTCAACTTACATTTGAAGTAACTCATGTGTATCATAAATCATACAACGTGGGTGTTTCTGAAGCAACTCCAAAGGTCGTGACGACCAATTTGGAAGCAGCTGAAAATGAGTACGATACATCCGAATTGGCAAAAAGCGCAGTTGAAGCTATGTTGCAGCAAAGCAGTTGAATAGGGCTCATCTTTGGTGTTTGTTTTGAGAATAGCTGTGCCAATAAAATGCAGTCTTAACACTATTTACAAAGGTAGATTTGTCATAGAATAGTTAACTTGTACCTTGTACATAAGTGTCTTGACCCAAGATACAGTATGTGAAAAAATATAAAGGCAATAAACAAAATTGGTTGCCATGGAAACAGTCCACTTTGCTTCAAAGCAGTTGAAATCTGATCGAGCTGTTATCGCTAACTTATGAAACTTTTGCAAATAAGCTTCTCTGCACAGTTTGTTGGAATTACCTATTACAAATAACTAGGAAAAAACCGGGAAAGCAAATCTTCTCCTATGTTTGAGAAATTGTTATTGTTTTGAAGTGCAATTTACTTTTGAAATGCCATTGCATTTTGAAATCCAATAGTACCTAGTTTTAGAATGCAATTGTGGGTTTGAAGTGCAATTGCAAAACACGGACGAATATATTCACAGAATATGACAAAATTTGACAATTACTACGGAAAATGCTCAAGTCAAAGTTTTAGAAGGAAAATAAGATTGTTTTAAAGCAGCCCGTTTATTCATAATGTGCGATATAAAAAAACACTTACGCTAATCTGCTTGTAAACTCAAATTTGGTAACTGAAAATACCAGCCAATTGCAAAAATTTACAATGGATGGGGTCAAAATTTTGGTTAATCAAATTTACAATGAAGCAGCTGGTGCTCTGATAATAGGTGGTAAGGTCCATAAAAATTTACTAAAATTATTATTCTAAAGTATACTATTCTATACTACTGTTTCATTATTCCAATTAATTGATTTTTTTTTCTTGTTTTCAAAGAGAAGTTCAACTTAAAACTTAACTAATTTTATAAATTTAGAACTTGCAATTAATAAGTCCGAGCATGGTGGGAAAAGTGAAAACGCATTATATCCCAGTCAACACAAGTGTGGTTTTTGTGTACAAAAAACCGTCAATTGTGCCGTAATAAAATATTTTCGAGCATATTAGTTTAACTGACCGATTTTGCGTTTTACCGTTACCGTGATTAGAAAACTTAGCGCCAATATTGTACCGAATAACAGCCACGTTTTGGCCAAGGACTGTGTTCAAGAACTAATCAAGAAACATTCCACATTTCCGCACACACACAAATTGTTTTGCCATGATATTGATTTCAACACAAAATATGGAATGAAACCTGGAAAACTGGATTTCTAGAATTCTGGAAAACTGGAATTCCGGAAAACTGGAAAACTGGAGTTAAAACAAATTTTGGTCGAGTAGTTGAACCAAGTTTTGATCAAGTTGAACCAAACTTTGGTAAAATTGAACCGAATGAAATCTGGAAAACTGAAGTTCCGTAAAAGTGATATTGTGGCGGCGCGTATACGACGCCGCCGTAAACACTGAAACGTAAAATGAACCGTGGGTGATGCGCTCAAGGTACTGTGGAATCGACAACTTGCTTGGCAATGAACGCTGGACAGGACAAACCAAGAAATGACAAGTGCAAATAACTTTATTTGTACGACCCTTAAACTAGGGATAACAATGTCGTTAGGGTCAACAAAGGTCAATGGAGGGGCCACATTGTCGACATGACCATGGGCCACGAGGTCTAAACTAGACAAGGGACAAATGACGAGTGACCCAGAACAAACTGACTCCCACTGCTATTTATAGCAGTGGTCACAAGAATAACGTCGACGGACAAACATCTCTGACAACATGACAAACAAAATAAGAACTGAACTACGAAGACACATGTCTGCAAATATGTGTGACTAAAGCTACATAACCTAATCGTCGCGTCCAAGAGGTCTGTTAGAAAAATACGCTCCAATCCGCGCCCTATAAACTAGCTTAAAGCAGATATCTTTAATTGCTTTTCTTTCCGTT
>JAQFYP010003857.1:0-10404 GCA_034694865.1 Bilobella braunerae
TGGCAAGTGTTAGCAGTATTAGATATGCGACAACGTCACTTTTGCTTACTAGTATTGTTCTCGCGAACGTGTACAGAGGGGATCTGACGTCAAACATAACAAGTGTCAAAACCAGTCAAGACGTTAGAAACCATTGACGAGGGAGTTGATGCAGGGCTTACTGTACTACATGACAAGTTACCAGATGCTATGATTCGTACTTATACATAAAAAATCAAAACAAATGTTTTAGATAAAATTTCATTTTTTTTTAAGATAGTTGTAGCGTTGGCAACGAAGGACTCGTTTATGGCAAATTTAATACATCTACTGCGCTCGGCAGAACGTATACTGAAGTTGCATCCTGATAATGCGACACTAGATAAATATCATGACAAATGTGAAATTTTTAATATTTTACACGAAATGAACGTGATTATAAAAATTATCTTTTCGAAATTGATTAAAAAAATAAATCAATTTTTTGTCCATTTTTTAATTCGGTCCAACCTTTTTTTAGGAAAATTAAAATGGCGAGCTTTTGGCGATGCAGATTGGAGAAACATTCGAATTCCTAATTTCAGCACCGTCTGCTATTTCATGTAAATTTAATGTTTTATTTAGCTTCTAACTTTTTATCAATTTCCAAATTTGAAAATTTTCGAAAAAAGAAAAAAAAATAGAATGTGACTGGAAGCGGTGTTTACGGATTACTGTCTCAATCGCTGAAATTCGTTAACACACTTTTTTTAATAGATTTTTTAAATCTAAATTCCTGTTTGATCAGGGCTTGTTTTTATAATTGAAGACGTGGCTCAGCGCTGGAGAACGCTGATCGGTGTACATCGCTGGAAATAGAAGCGGAACTTCAGAGTGTTGGAGAAGAAGAGAAACGCCGTTCACCTTGACGAAAAGCTGTAGATGAGGATTTTGTACATAATTTTAAATCCAGCTTTTGTTTGTTTTGTTTGTGTTTTGTGCCTTGGGCACGCCTATTATTATTATTTTACATATATAAGAGGCGTTCATTTATTTATCTACTTTACGTGTAGTATGTTCTGACTCTGAAGGGGAAATACAGGTACTTATCTTGTCATTATTAATTACGTTATCCATATCGTTGTTGCAAATAAAGAAACATTCATGACAAAAAGCTACCAAGATTGTACGACATTAACTGATTATAATGAAAATATATTTGAAATTTGAAATACTTTGAGTAATTTGAAACATAGGGGATCGAAATCAATAATAGGACATGCACAAAAAATATAAATTCAAATTTTGTTTTTATACTTGCAATAACTAATTCCGCATAATAACAATGCGATTTAATATGTAATCTGCATTTGTAATTGTAGCATTATGTATTTACAAAAAAAAATCGACAACACACTTCTTTCGCTTCTTCATTGCTTTCTACTTCTCCTATACACCAAGCAGCAAAAAATTGACTTTAAGTACACAATATGATCCACAGAAAATACAACTACTGTATTGAAAATTAATGTAACGAATATAATAGTAGTCGCAAGAAGTAAATTGCTATTGAACGACATGGGTCTCGACTTTTGTACCATTAAGCGATTGATTAATATACGCGCTTTCCGTTGCGTGTTTTTGGTGTTTTGTACATATGCAAATATTCCCGAATGTAGAATTGATTGAAACCTGGAATAGATGTAGTCGCTCTTGTCCCAATGCATGGGTGCCATGGTCCAAATCTTGGGATGTGACAACATTGCATCCCTTCCAATGTACAACTTGTCAATGTTTTTGGCTCCATTTCGCCCAAGTTGTTGTATAAGGAAATCTTCCAATGCGAGTTGCACTTTGACTACAATCCTCCTGTTGGTATTGTAGCAGCTCATCTACGTATGAGTAGTTTGTACTTGCGTTTAGGTGTAGACTTGCATAAATATTGTTGTTGAAAAATTTGTCAAGTGTGTTGTTGCTAATTTTTTCGCTAACACTATTTTCCTTGACTTTAAGCGAATGCTGGAAAGTTGCAAGCAACGGTTCAATTTTACTTAAACATACTAATGCATGATACCAATTGCCAAGTTGCATATTCAACCAATTTTGCACAGTTATCCGCTCTTTTAATGGTATGTTGTTAAGTGTAATGTACCCATTTGCTACCGCTGCATCAATTGTTTCTATTCTGGTTTCTGCTTTTGGGGCTGTTACATCTGAAGTCAAATTTCCGCGATATACGTTCGATAGTACAATACCAACCATAAGGGTAGAAGCCAGGATATATCTAAAAGTGGTTAATGAGGCTAATCGCCTCGATATATTCAAATTCTGTTCCAGGAACACTCTTATCAAAAAGAGAAATGGTTCTTCTACTACAAAGTTTTGTTTGAAATATTGTGCAATCAACACAACTAAACCGAAGAAGAATGGGAGAGCAGTTATCCAAAAATTTGATTCGAATTTTCCAGAAAATGATTCAAACGATATCGTCTCAGAGAAGCCATCACATGTAATAAAGTTGTAGGTAGATGTAGCTGTATAAAATTTGTAACCGGTTGGATAGTCAGCTTTGTCATATGTTTCTGTATCGGCTGCATTCGGATATGTTTGAGGCAAGATTTTCACCTTTGCCAAAGCTTTTGATTGTTTGGAATGTCTGGTAGCAATATTATCCAAAAGAAGATTTAGTATTTGTATTGGCCAATATTTTGACACGTTTGGCACAATTATGTTGTTGCAGCTTTTGGCAAGCTGGTTGTCGCAAGTCGGGAAAGACCATGATATAGAACAAAAGTTCAGGGCCCTTTGAGTGAGAAACTTCATTTGCGTGAAGTGAGGGTCAACTTCGTGAAGTTTAAAGTTGAACAAGCATTTTGCGTCAGATTTGGGAGGAGGACGTTGTTGATTGCGTCGTTCTACTCCAAATACAAAGATGGGAACATGTTCAAAGTACGGAAGTTCGTCCTTTCCATAACTATACGGTTTTTGTAAGTTTCTGTTTGTGTTCGACTGTAATAAAATATTGATGTACTTTCCGTAACAAAGTGGAATTGCGTCGTATTTGGTTTCTTTTGGGTTAACGCAAGTGAGTAGAAAGTTGAACGCCATCAAATATGTCCAAAAGTTTTCTTTACGAAAATCCTCCAGCACAAAAGTAACACAATTCTTGGTTTGCGAGTAGAACAAAGTTTTCACTTTGCTCTCCAGTCCTCCAGCCCATTTTTGTCTGCAAATAGTTGTCTTGGTAATCTAAGCTAACTTTAATTGGCAAAAAGCAGAGTCTTGCTTTACAATTGTTTATATTAAAAAGTACTAAACTCTAAATTGTTTATTCATGTTTCGAGTTTTATTGTATAAAAAAAACAAATACTTATTTGCCATGGTAAAACGGTGTACTTTTCGTTGGAATAACATTATAATTTTGAACTTCAAAATCTCAGTCATACATCGTTAAGAAGTCAACAATTTATTTAAATCGGCATTGTAATTGCGCGTCGTTAGAGAAGACAAAACATTTTATAGGTTAAACTCAATAACGTAAAGCAAACCGAACATATTTTCGTAAATGCTCATGTACAAATTATAGCGAAATCCCATGTTAATTTTAAATGTTTATTTCACATTTTTCTAACTTACAATTACTTGAGCTGTTCCAACATCAGCAAATGATTTTTGACGACTGAATCCCCCAACTTTTATTTTTGCAAACGAAACTAGTGTGAAATGATGTTTTGTTTTACTCTATTCATTACGTATTAGGTACATTTTATGTACCTAATATCTCCTTTACTTTGCTTTCTTTAACGCGTTGTATATTTGCCAATTGCTTACCATGTTTACCAAGACATTTATTTTAACCTTTTTAATAGTGCAGCACCATATCGGCTTAGTGGGATCCTCGGAAATATTTGGGGAGCAAATGGATTATTATCGATTAATAAAATGTTACAGTGTTTAAATTGTTCCAAGGGCTCACTGCTATCATAAGTAAATGTATTGGCAAAATTTAACACCAAGAATAGTACAATGCATATCAGCATAATGTTTGAAAATGACATTAACAAATTCACAAGAACACGAAATTTACTCAAGTAATAGTGTAAATTATTCTCAAGTAGAGTTTTTGCTAGAATAATCAACAAATTATTTTGTTTGAAAAAATAGACAAAGTAGAATCGAATTTATTTCGTGAGCAAATATTATTCTCGAAGGAATAACACTGGAGTTAAAACTCACATTTTTCTGTCAATGTGTGCGTTTCGTAAATTATTACTATGTTCTTGTTGCAGCATTTCGTGAATTTGAAGCGTGAATCAAGTTCAAAGTAGTTTTGCTGTATGTTAGGGTAACTTTGAATGTGCGTACATTGCTACTATTATAAAAACCGTTTCCTAACAAACACAAAAATGTGTGCTTTGCATAGAGAGGTGTTGGTGCAGACAAATCTAAATATGCCATTAAATACGCAACAGATTTTAGACTATTCTAGAAAAAACTAGTAAAATACCCATACTAGAACAGATGAACATTTATCTTATACTTTATTGACTTAAATTATTATTTTATTTTATTTTTTAGATAAATTAGAGTATGTTGTCTGTTAAGTGCTTGAAAATGCTGCTTGTCTTCAAATCATCATTGTTTAGAAAAGTTAGCCACCAAGAGAATCACAATAGATGAATACCTCACTTTGTAAAAAATGCCAATTCAGCAAATTTAGTCATAGATAAAATCCCTAACACATACAGAAATAGTAGTGCATGTGCTAATGAATGAAAGGCATAAGGCATTTGGTTGAGCTTCTTTGGCAATTTTTTTATTTACCTTTTTTCATCTTGAACATATTGAAACTTCAAAATATGGGTTTTAAAACTTAAAGGGGTCCCCAAAGAGTACCCCTGTACTAGGACTGGCTTATTGAGTTTGTTTAACAAAATTACCAAGACCAAACTTAACCTTTTAAAAATGGTGAAGATGTATCTCACTTGGTGAAATGTGAGATACATCGGGATAAGTGTTGAGTAAAAATATGTTACAATGTTTGAATTGTTCCAATGGACTGCTGCTAATAATTTTCAAGGTATTGAGAAAATTTAATACCATATAGAGTACAATGTTGAAGTGCATACTGAATGGAATTAGGTTTTTTTTATCCTGTACTCAATCGCAAAAATATGTTTACAACAAAATTTTGATAAATACTTAGCAACCTAAGCAAGCCAGTTCTAAAAAAATGCAAGATGTTTTTAAGGTACTTCTGTCTCACGATGGGCTTGATTGACTAGTCGTTAATGTATTGTAATATGTAGCACTAGAGTTTTTGGTAAAACTTATAAGGGTCGACTTAAAAATTTGTTACTCGAGTGGGATCGAGGTAGGACGAAGCCGAATTGTGGCGTCTAACTTTGTTTATCCATTTGAGTTTATCCAATTGAAATTTAATAAAAATTTTTAAAATCTGCCAGTATTTTCAGTTCAAAAAAAGTCAAATTCGAGGTCATTGGAGGTCACATTGAAAAAAAAAACATTCGACATTTACCCGGATTCTACAACGATTTACCCCGGAAGAAAGGACTCAACGTCGGATAGGAGCCTTTGCGGAAGGAAATTGTAACGGAGACGTCACTGCGCACGACTCATCACCACCCAACGAAAGGACACGCAGAGAAGGAGGAAGCAGAGCAGAGCAGAGAGAGTCTTGAGTCTCTCTCTACCCAGCATAGAGTCTGGAAGCATGGAACAGGACTCCATCGGGAGTGTCAAGGGCTCGTGACCTGGAGGTCACCGAAGAGGGACAGGAGCCATCGTCAGCGTCATCGTCATAGTCATTAGTCACATCATTCATTCATCTATTGTTGTATATTTGCGACTAGTAAAGACCATTATCTTACTATTACCGCCCCAGGGCGTCATTGTTGTGTTGCAGGTCACCATTTATTGGTTAGAGGTCAGAGGTCATGAGTCAAACAGGCTAGATGGGAGTCCTTAGTTTCACACTGGCGACTCATGACAGTCGATTCCTCATCCACCAAAACGGGTCAAAAGGTCACGGAAAAGTCAAAAGGTCAAGACGAGGTCAAACTACCGTCAAGCAGCGTAACCAAAAAAAGCTTAAATTATGCGACAAAGGCGAAAAAATTAAAAAAAGCGTTTTCCGCCAGGACGGCGAGGTCAAAGGTCGAAGTGGAAGGTTCGTATAATTAATTAAGAGGTAGCAGCGTTTTGTCGCTACCCATATAATTAAGTGCGCGACAGCATAGGGCACTAATTAAGGCTTAAAAGCGTTACAATAAGTTTAAAGTTAATCAAAAGAAAAGTTAAAGTTTACATAGAGTTTAAAGGAAGGGATACAGTGTACCCTTAATTACAGTCCCGGTTAAAGGTAGACTTAAAATAATGGTTAAAATAGTTTAAATAATGGTTAAATGAGATAACAGAGATAGTTTTTAATTGTTGAAAAGAGATTTTGAGGTCAAACTTAGGTCAATTGTTAAAACATATGGGGCATGTAAAATTCTGCCTATGTAAAGTAGAAAAGTTAAAAATTGAAGTTTCTAAGCTAAAAATAGCTTAATTAAAGATATAAATCGTTTATGGAGGAAAAAAGCCTAAAGAGAAACCTAGAAATATGAAAAATGCATAAAAATCGCTTAAAAACGTATAAAATTCGTTCGGTAGTGGTCGACATTTCTCGGAAAATGGATTTTTCGTAGCAAACGACTGCAGATTAGCAAAAAAGTTGGAAAATTGTTTAAAGTATGATAATTGATCAAAAGCAAAAGAGAAAGAGTTAGTGGTGTCACAATTTGTTCTGTTCAAAAAAATTGTTTTCTGAAAAAAAAACAACGAATCAAAAGGCTAAAACATGCAAAACAGAGGCTAAAAGACAAGCATAAAATTGTTAAAAAATCCAAAAAGCATATGGTAAAGGTTGCATTTCGTTAGCGAGCGATGCAGCGAACTTTAAAGTTTGTTCTAAAAACTTAAAAAAAATCAGTCAGAAAATGGAAAAAAAAGCTGGTCAATTTAACGTTTTTATTGTACCTAAAAATCAATAAAAGGTCAATGTCTACACAGTCGGTCGTTAAAATGTTGTTCAGTCAGTCATAATGTTTACTCGAAAACCAAGTCATAAAATCGTTGTTTTTCCACACGTGTCTGCAGATAAGCAGTACCATCTTCTGATCGAAGCTAAAAGTTAGACAAGAATCGTCAACGGTAAAGGCACAGTCACCTTTACTCCAAAGTCAAAGTCGTCAAATGACAAAGTTAAGTCACAATGCATGTGCAGAAATCAGTCAGTTTGTTACTATTAATTAAAGCAAGGTTAAAACAATGTCAGTCGGAGTTAGTCAAGGTCGTGTTCATGCGTGGTTAGTTAGTAAAGTCGTCCGTTTAAAAAGACATCAAACTTCATGTTTGAAAAAATTCATAGGCAGAGTACTTGTCGCCATATTTAAAAAAAAGTGGATTTGAAATTGGAACTTAAAAGGAAAGTGGAGAAAGTTAAAAAAAGATTGGGAGCCGAATTATTTTTACAAAAAGTTTTTTTTTACAAAAGGTCATGCAAGAGGCAGCGACGTGTTGCTTTTAAAGGCCAAATTATTGCCGAATATTTAATAAATTTTGATTTAAAAGAAAGATTGAATTTTGGATTGAAAAACAAAGTAGAGATGCATGCAAGGGAATGCTAAAACGAAATTTTTGTTAAAAAGCTAAATATCAGGAAAGGAAATGTAAACTTTAGAAAAGTTAGAAGTTGAAGTTTTCAAAAAAAAAATGGAATTGAAAATGTTTTGAAAGGAATTAAAGTCGACATAAATAGTTTAGCAAGTGATTGAAAAGCAGAATCAGGAAAGTAGTGAATTGAAAGCAGGAAGTGCTTAAAATTTTGAAAAGCAAAAATTTTTGAAGACGTTTAGAAAAGCTAAGAATTCCGAAAATGTTTAGAAAAACTGAAAACTTAAAAAAGTGTTTTAAACTGAGTTTACAAACTGTATAAAGTTCGGAAAAAGAGAAATCAATTTGGATATTTAAAAAATTGGAACGGAATCATAAGAAAAAAAAATTAAGCTTTCGAAATGCTGAAAAATTTAAAACAAAACCAACTTATTGAAAAGCGAATGTTCGAATTAATTAAAAAATTGGAGACGTAATTAATTTTGAAAAGAGTTTGAAAACTGGAAAGTTGAAATTTTTGAAAAGGTTCAGAAAATTGGAAAATTTGAGTGTTTAGAAAATTTGAAAAAATTGAAAAACAAGCGGAACTCGAATGTAATGCAAATTGGAAAAATAATTGAAGAGAAGTGAACTAATTATTGGAAAATTTGGAAATTTTTTGGAAAAGTACAGTTGAATAATTTTGGAGGAAGTGTCGAAAGAGGATTATTTAAATATGTAAAACAAGCTTATGTTTTTGAAAACTAAAAGCAAATTAAGAATTGAGTAAAATAAGGAGAAAAGGATAATTGTCGAGTCATTTTTTTCGCGTAAGCGTTTAAGATTTTGGAAGAATTTCATTTGGCAGGAGGTTGGAAGAATTGAAGAAACAAAAATACTGAAAATGTCTTTCAATTGAGTTTCAATGCCAGACTTGAGTTGCAAGTTAATTTTGAAAAGGAAATTTAAATAAGAGATAGGCATAGTTTTGGAAATTCAGGGATTTTTCATGTTGTTTGGCAGAACTAGGGGAAAGATGCAGCGACCTTCAATGGGTTGCGTCTTAATTATTTCATTTCATTAGGTTAGTTTAGTTAGTGATTACCTAAGATTTAGGTTAAGAAATTGCTTAAAAATAGGAATTCAGAAAATTAGGTTAGTCAGCGGAATAGTGTAGTTTATAATCGAAAGAGAGAAAAGGAGTATCCTAATACTCATAATTGAGAGAAAAATAGTGAAATAATGGAATAAAAGAGATTTGAAAGTAAAGAAGTTTGAAAGTTAAAGGTTTATGTTTTGAAAGTTTAGAGAGAATTTTGAAGTTGATAATTTTGAGAAAGTATTCAAAACGAGAAAATTGGAAAAGAGAAAGTTAAAAATCGAGATTGAAAATGGATATTGAAAGTTAAAATGTATTGGCAAAGTTAGAAAAAGCACTCTAGTAACAAATGAAATGGAAATATTGTGTATCTAGTAGAGAAAATGTGGGTTGCTCAGCAGAACAGAAAGATAAAAAAAAGATTTACATGCGGCTTAGATGGGCATTAGAGTGCGATTTAATGTAAGCAAATCCATTGCGTCCAATTTAAAATTTATAATTATTTTCACACCCAAGCTATAATAATTCCTTCGTTTTTCTTTAAACTTATTAAAAATTAGGGCTGCTAGAAAATAAAATTAGGTTTAAAATTGGGTTATCATAAAAAGGTTTTTGTTTCTAAGTGACTTGCATATAAATCCAAATAGAAATAATTATTAAGATAAGTTAAACTGAATGGCGCAATTTTTGAGTTTAGAATCGTTATGAAAGAAAACCAAGGATGACATTCAAATTATGAGTATGAGAAGCTTAATTATATTAGTGCTAATTCTACTTTGTTTTAACTAATTCTGCAACCCTCAGACTCTTATCATCCCTGTCCATGACCCCAGAACCGTATTTGCTTCTGTTGTTGAAACATCATTTTTAACAATTTGTAGACAAATGGTAATTGTCGCGCATATGTACAGTCAACTTATCTGCACAAGGTGCAAGAAGAGTTTTTCTTTACATTGAAGTTAACAACGACACCTTAGACTTAAGCATATGGAATAGCCTTAATTAGTCACGTCACGTAGGCAATTAGCATAGGCACTTGCATTAGCATTAGAGCGAAAACGTCAATGCTTAATTGAGGTTTGGATAAACAGTTGCGGTGAGCAAGAGCTCATTAACGGGACACGTATAAATACCTGGGCCTCTTCAGAGTCAAAGTAACTTATATTTCAGTAGCTTAAGAAGCTCTTACAAGTAATAAAGCATTGAGCACGAGATACCTTTGTCACACACTTATTAGTAGCGGAAGCGAAGCGAAAGCTACTTATGATTTCGTCATTTCTGTCCATCCGTCTGTCTGTCTATCTGTCTGTCCGTCCGATGATCATGATTATCTCAGGAACTACACAACAGATCTTGAAGCGGTTTTCCGATAAATGTTCCCTGATGTCTGACCCAGATCAAGTTGTTTGATTGTTTGAATGACCCCAGAGCCCCGTTTCATCCGGAAATGACTGTGAGCTCTAGTTTTCGCAATTGTCATCGCGAAAACCTGAGCTCACACTCTTAGCATTTGGGACCTGGAGAGAGCCATGTTTGGGCATGAGAGTTTTACTTATGATCTATTTCGGGAGTCTTGGCGAATCCCGAAACAGATCAGCACAAGAGTGAAAAAGTGCAGATTTGGCTTTCTCCGTGTTCGCACATTCGGAGGGCTCTTCCTTCCTTCAGAACGGAAGAGCCCCTTTTCA
>JAQFYP010003858.1:0-10404 GCA_034694865.1 Bilobella braunerae
ATGAACATTCAAATCTATTAGATCCATAGAGTAACTATTCACGCATCAACCAGTAAAATAGAATGCTGAGGATCAAACATTTTGAAGAATAATTAAGAAATTTTGACAAAAGTTAATCTAAAAATCAGAGAACGCTAACGCTTCAAGGGCTAATAAGATAAAGAAATGTGTTTATGGTAATAACATGTACTGCCTCAACAATCTATTTCTAGTCTCACATGTTTATGCAACCACAACCTACCATACCTTATTTCCACTAATAATCCCACGCATTCTTTAACTGTAAAAATTACCGCACCCACAAAGGAAGGTGTAAAACGTCGTGAACAAAAATAGTAATTCAATTTTTGAGAAGACTTGACAAGTCATTAAAGGAAGAATAAAGAGAAAGAATTTAAACATGATGCAAATAATGGAAATTGATGATAAGACCATGATGGCAATTAGCGAAAGACGCAATTTAACTTCGATCTTGTCAAATAATTAACTTGTAGGTTTTAAGCAACCACCACGAAATTTTTTCACTAGTGGTTTTGTACAATTATAGCCGTCATCATGTTTTTTCTTAATGAGTTCTCTAAAACTATAACCACAGAACCGGAATTTATACCTTGCGAAAACCAAGCGCTATTTTATTTTTTCTTAAAAGAGGCAAACTTGCTCTAATTAAACAATGCGTCATCTATTATCGTCAAATTTCCGTTACACAACAGGCACAAAACACCCAAAACAGCAAATGAGCTTTAAACAACCGGGATCTATTAGTTTAAAATAATTGACCGCGGATTAGGTTATCACCTTATTAAAACAAATTAGAGCTCCTTCCACATTGGTCAATATTATTGAACAAAACTAAGCAGAAAAAGCTGGATGTAAATTAAAAAGTAATCACGAAAGTAATGAGTCCTTCAGCTTACATTTTGGAGTGATAATTAAATTTGGAAACCAACTTCGCCAATTCATTAAAAAAAGTCATTATACATGCCACTTCAACAGTTATGTATGCAGTAGTTAAAACAATACCAATACCCACTGCTCCTGTCGAGTCAGAAAATTCCGATGATGAAGACAAACAGCAAAAGTTAAATAAATTACCACCAAAAAATTCAGTGCTGGCAAATAGTTTGAAAGCGCCAATAAACGATTATTCAAAATAATGACAACCGGAAGGGGTTTGTTTGAGCCACTGTTTATCAATAATGACAAAACCAAACCTCCGCAAAATTGATTAGAATAATACTTCCAGTTTTTTATTAATTACAAGTTGGATAGTTTTATTAATGCTAAGACTGTCACGATCTTCACGTGACAGAAAATTTTTAATTTTGCCAATAGCGAAATTAATTGTCAAAGAGGAAGCACCACCTTTGTTCCTTGTTCAAGTAAATTACAAAACTATAATTTATGTTAATGTCAATTAAAAATGCAATGACGCAATCTCCTCTATGATTCAAACGCAATTCTCTAATACACATTTTACCTATTCAGATTATTTAAATTTAATTTATCATCCAAGAGGACCTTTCTCCTCATGGCTCAAGACAAATGGTCCAAACTAATCTGTATTTTACTCGCCAATATTCCAAGACACGTCAGACCAATCTGGAGCATTGAACACGTGGATACGTACAACACATCGCCCACGGAGACGTATTCACCACAAATGACCAGCGATTGGCCTTGAATCATGATAATAATGGTACCTTGAACGAGACTCGAAAAATACACCATACTGAATGAGGCTAAAATATATCAGTGGACCATTGACACCAGGACATTTCCGAGAATAGTTCTTTCTCCACAAAACCGGACGCCTTAATTCAAATTAACCTTCACACCTTAATTTCGCTACAAAAAAATACGTAAAATTTTATTGTTAAAAAAAATGAGAAATTGTATGAAGAAAAAACTAGTCTTATAGCTACCACCAACCATTGTTTCCGGAGGAGCAATATTAAAGTAAATTATAAAAAAAAATGTAAGCAGTTAGCTATGGCTTCCCGTGACTCTGAAAGTGTGCCTTTAGTTAAATTAAACAAGATAACGTTTGGAACATGGAGACCCACGTGAAATTGTTACAAATTGTAAGGGGTTATTTAAAGTAGTGTTTAGAATTATTAAATAATGATATACCCCAATAATTTTACCCTTGTTCATGTTGAAGGACTGCAAAAAAAAAGTGAGACGGGGAATTGAGGTAGGATCATGTGAGATAAAAAAGAAACTTACAGAAAACGCTTATAGAAAATAGACTTAAGCTATTTCCTTAGATTTAATACCCTGCCCTTATCTTGCCATTTTTACTTTGTACAAATCCTACTTCTTTGGCACAAAAATTGGATATGTTAGACTAGTAACGACCAATAGACAGGAGAAGGAAATTGTAAATTGTTGAGATTTCATACCCATCAACACAGAAACTAACGAACTAATTGAGTAAAGTTTCCAGGTTTCAACTAGTGGTCCATGTGGACATGTGTGACTCTTAAAATCAAATACAATAAAGGTACCCTAAAGAAGTTGATAAATTGTCTAGAAATTAAATTAAATAAGTAATTAACAACAAATTTCAACGAAGAAAAGTGGAATGAGTTAACTAGAATAAGTCTGTAAGCCCCTAGCAATAATTAGCAATATAAGGACAGATGAGTATAGGCCAAAGGTAAAGTATTTTAGACTGTGTAAAAGGAAATTCCTTGCAGGAATTTGGTCTGGTGGGGGAGGCATGCTAGACCCAGCCCCGTGCCAATGTCACGGATCCCGGCCTAGCAACCGGAGATGGCTTGGAGTGTGGGCTCACCACAATTGGCACAAGAAGTGTGCCAATAGATGAGCCCGGGCTCTTTGGCCGCGTAGGCTGGGAGCCTATAAGAGGGAGTGAAAGTGGGTCAAGCGGGGCTTTTTTGGCTCGGGAGTTCTTAGGCGGAGAGCAGAGCATTGGATGGAGCCCTTTCCTGTCAGGAAAGGGCTCCAGCCATTGTAGACCAAAGTCCTGGAAGGTACCTTAGGGCGAACAGAGCTTAATAAACTCACCTTTTGTTCCTGAGCCTGTGTCTTGTCCATTCATTCTGCGTCCATCACCAGTCTGGAGAGATGTCTTTGGCCTAGAGGAGAGGAGTGATTGGATGTCCTGCAGTCCTGCTTGCGACCTAGCAGGACCCGGGCACTTCCATTGGTGCGAAACCCGAGAATCTCGAATCTCTGGAAGGGTCAAACCTACAACATGATAGACCAAATCCGGCAAACAACCCGGGAACACTTCACTGCTCACTATAAAATTACAAATGCAATGGACCCGCTCAAATATGGATAAAGCAAAACGCCAAAGGATAAGTTGATTTTTGTCTAATGATTTTTTTAATTTGATTTTAATTATGCATTAACTTCATTTAACTCTAAACTTCGTTTCAACTTTGAAATCAAAATAAGGCTCGGCCGACAGTTTATGTGAAGCATTTATTTCCAACAGAAACTTATATAAAATTAACGAAGACGGAATTTTTAAATTATATTTCACTTGAAATAGCAGCAGGGGTACTCAAGAAAGAAAAATTGGTTTGACAGAATTTTTTTGAAGATCAAAAAACAATGCGTTGGAAACTGGTCTACTATTTCAGGGTTACTTTGAATATTGGAGCAAAAACAGCGAAAGCAAATATGCTTCTCTAATCTCATAAAGTTGACGACAATTTCTGAGACAATTTGGCCTTGTTCAGTTTTGTTTAGCTTATATGCAATTAACTTAAACAGAAGTATTCGGAAACTATCAGACATTCACTATAAATACAAGCCTTCAAAAATAAAATAGTTCAACTCTCCTCACAATCACAGTAGAGCAAAAGCTTCAAATCTGTGATTAAAGTAGCAACCGCCTTTTCCTAATGAATGGTTTGTACTTTCACAAGCGTGCACAAAACATTTTGAAAGTGAATCGTTCTCATAGACAATTTGGGTAAAAGTGTAAGTATGACGCAACAAAATAGCTAAAACAGAAATTTATATACCTTACCCTTCTGAATCATTGGTTGACATGCTAAATTTAGGTTTTTGATACTCACATTAGCTGAAACAATAATTTGGCAATGTTGAAATTAGGCAGTGAATTCTCTGAGAAAACTAAGTAGCGAGTCAAAGTAAAAAAAAAAATCTATGCAAAATTTCAATGATAAATTCAGTCAAAATTGCTTTGTGTAGATAAGTAATAAGCATGTGTAGAGTGGTTAGTGATCCAAGAATTGAGAGTAGATGTGGATGATTCTCGATGTGTAGAAATAGGATTGGCCAATAAAAGATAAAAGGCAAAGGTAAAGAAGGGTCAGGGAAAAGGAGCAGGGAAATTAATTTTTTTGCAGCAATTGTCGAGTTTTTGTTCTCACTTAAATTTAGAACACAGGCTTGAGAATGATGGGAGTATCCCCTCATTTACCACGTTTCACCTTTAATAGCAGGCTGGTATTTTAAGAGTTAAGAAGGGGAGATTAAAGTGAGGAAAATCCGTGCAGAAAATAAAAGGAAGATACAGCTTTTCTCGGTATGGTGAAAGGTGTAAGTAAGAGGTCAGAAAGGGTCGTTCAAAAGGAGCAGGAAATTTAGAAGTCGTGCAGCATTTTTCGACTTCTTTGTTTTTTGCTACTACTGAAATCTAGAACACGTGCAGGGCAGTAATAGGAGCATCTAGGATTAATAGGAGCACTTCTTTTATAACATTCCACCTTCGAGTGAGAGAGAATAGTTGAAGAAATAAAATTTTCGACGCCTGGAAGAGCATATTAAAACGTATAACCATACACTTCATATATAAAATTTTCATAGTTATGTCTAAAAAATATTAGAACATAAAAAAATTGATAACAATCATCAAATTGGAAAAATGAAAATTTGCAAAAAAAAAAAAAAAATATGTGTCAGTTCATGTTTTACCTCCAACAGGTTCCAAAATAATCACGACGAGTTACAAACGTGAGATTGTTTTTGCATCAATGCCACACAGGTATGAAGGTTTTGCAACTTGGCAATGTAGCAAACAGTGCATGAAACAATTCAATTAACTAATTACATATGAGCCATAGTGTTGTTTTTTTAGGACAGAACTCTCAGGATTGTGAAATTTAAAACTCCAATTTCTATTCTTGAAAAATAAAAGGCAGTTTTTTTAGCACTAAATCATCAAAAGGTGCAACAAAGAATAACATATACCAAGGTACATGTGTCCAGTCAGTTTCGTTTTCAGTTTTTAGAATTAAAATTGGCAATCATCCTCTAGGCATTAGTACAGACTTCCCATGCTACCCAATTGGAAGGAAATATTAGAAACAAAGTTTCCTTCTCAAAGGATTTTCTAAGTAAGAGAGCCGAAATGAGGGGGAGCAAAGAGGAGAAAGAAGTCCAACAACACCACCTAACAAATATCCTCTCTAGGGTACCCCCATTGGAAGGGAATAATTTTAGAAACAAAGTTTCCTTCTATAGAGAATCTTATTTTTCAAACTAGGGGAACGCAGCAGCACTGGGAGGTAAGACTAGACATTAATCCTAAATTCCACCCAAGCCAACACTATTTTGGCAAAAAGACTTTTAAAGGGAAATTAAAGAACGGAGCAGTAAAGAAAGCATGCATCCGAAAGTCAAAAATAAGGTTGTGTTAGAAGCACTTTCAGTTAAAATTTACACCGTTCAAACAGTTTGATACTATTAAAGCGTTTAATAAGCCTGCAAGATTGAAAGTAAAGTGCGACTGTGTAATTGATGACCCAGCCAATTCCTAAAAGTCACGCTTGCTAGTGTACACGTCGATGGTCACTAATCCGTGTCACGCAAGAGTGAAGTTCGGGAAAAATTGGTATTGCATCACATCACCCTTGTAATTAAGATAAAATGCAAGAAAGAGTTTTATTAAGGGTAAAAAGTGCGCAGCTATCAAGTGATTTCTCAATAGAAAAAGGAACATTGCTTACTTAATTGGTGAGTTCTCTACAAACACTAAATCAAATTATTGTAAGACACTGAAAGAATTAACGTAAATTACAGCAGGAAAAATCCTTCAAAGCAGTAAACAATTGTTTTTACGGCAAGAATTGTAATGGTTAACAGGTTGATTGCGCATTGCCTTTCCATGAGAACAGACATTAGGCGAAAAAAAAATATATGCTAAATTTTAAACAGTATAGAATAAAATCAAAATTGATTAATTTAATAATTCTAGTAGCAAAAATGAAACATGTACCTAAACATGTGGTATGAACTGCTTAAAGAGACGAAATCATCAGTTTAATAGCGTTTTAAATTTAAACAAAACTTGTGTAGTGTTTAAATTGGCAATCTCCAGATTTTAACACATATTTATGTCAAACAAAGTACTTATTTAGTAATATAGTATTATATTTTGTAGAATTTGGAAAATTGACTATAAACATTAGTGGTTAATTCAAACGGAATAATATCAATCTGGTTTGTCAATTCTGAACCTTCAAAAGTTACAATTGCTTTGCCTAAATAGTAATCAATATTACTTCTTTTTCTAATAATAGAAAATCACTGACATCACTGATCATTGCAAAATGGGCTTTTGTTCCTGATTGGCAGTGGTTCTTAAACATTTTATGTGTATCTACGTGTTTGAATCAAAAAACGGCAACTGTAATACACACTGTTTTTTCTACTCCTTATCGAAACAAATTTCAAAGCAACTTAAGTGGTAATAAAATGGATACGTAATTAAAAATGGAAGAAATGGAATTGGATGTGAACTAGGAGAAGTCAACACGCAGTTCGTAACGCCTATTTAACTGCTCAGTCTTTAACATACGAACGGCTTAAAGGCATGTGGCAGGTTTAGTTAATAACTACAAGGGTAGTTGTTCAAGGCGTCCAAGCATCACTGTTAATTCCCAATCTTTTCAAAATTTCAAGTGAAATTAGAGAATTAAAAATAATATGAGTAGTTAAACTAAGAATTATGAATAAAGCAAAAAATGCTAAATCAAGCACGCAATCATAATTGGCGTATTATTACCCTCCAACAATTATAGAACCAGCATTCATTCAAAATTGTTAAAAAAAACGCTTTCAAAAATTTTAAAACAAAAATTCAGTTGATGTATTGGAAGCTTGTGATTTAGGTCAATGACGTCATGAACTAAAAACTGCTAACTTCTTTCCAAAATTTGAGTTAAGTCTTTTACGCTGCTTGTAATAAAAATTTCCGGAGAATGGTAAATTTATAACGTGTTCAAAATATATTGGTTTATTAATAACTTAACTGATCCCCATCATCTGTTATAAACGTGGTGAATTTTAAGACTACTTTCAGTGTTCAGGAATACATTTGTCAGTATTTGCGTTCAGTTTCTCTTTGCAACTACAATTGAACTTCAAAGCTGTAATAGCATCTCAGCAATCCAATGCTATTAAAATCCAATAAGAATCTAAAAAAATTTTAAAAAAGTTATCATTTGCTCTAATTAATTAGAAAATTAAAATAAAAAAAGCTGGATTTTATA
The DNA here is from genome assembly GCA_034694865.1 of Bilobella braunerae. Taxonomy (NCBI): domain Eukaryota; kingdom Metazoa; phylum Arthropoda; class Collembola; order Poduromorpha; family Neanuridae; genus Bilobella; species Bilobella braunerae. Next base: position 7,500 of record JAQFYP010003858.1, read on the forward strand.
CTAACAACCCTAAAATTTAATTCAAAATTAAACAATTTTTTTTGTTCAAGATGAATCTGTAACAAAAACCACATCCACATCCAGACAGGATTACGCGCTTCAATGGGTATTTAATGAAATAAAATAATAATAATAAATTGAAATTCATTAATTTTTCAAACGTGAACTTCAAATTGGGAACACAAATACAAACTTCAAATGTTTATGTACTCTACCAAGTCATCAAAATATCTTTAAAAGTATTGTATCATGATTTAGGAAAATTCTACTGGCTCTAGCTATTCAATTCAAAATGCAGATGAGGCCAATTAACGTGGTCTCAATAATGTTTAAACGAAAAATTTCTATACTATAAGATCGATTGTCCGTTCGTCTTTCCATTTGATATCGATGCCTGCGAAAACCGCTGGAGCTACAAGCGCCATATTTTACTCAAACATCACGTTGGTACCTGCGCTGATTTAGGGCCAAACTTCACTTCGGAAATAAAATCCAATTCCGGTTTCTCTAGGGCCAAAGGTTAGTGATGGCTAAGCTTCAATTCAATATTTTCCGTATATATTATATCGGCACTTACAATTCGAGTTACAATTGCTTGTCTTTTCGCATAACGCATAACGCATGAAAGGTCAATATAATAGCTGGCGTAAATCAGGTTGAAACCATAATCAAAAATAACTTTTCGATTACATTTAGCGAAAATTTTTCTAACGGGTATTGTCATGAGAGTTTGGATAGCTCCTGCTGTTTGGGGTTGTCATTTATTGTTAGGGCATTTTACTGTTACTGCGGGAAGCCGCTAGCAAGCGAGTGCCACGAAACGGCGCAGTGCAGTTAGTAATATACTAAAGCCTTGAATGTTATAACATGGGATAGAAGGAGGTTATAAGAGAACTGAAAAAGTAAAATGCAAAGCCTAAATTTTTCGCATTAAGTTATTTCAGAATATAACAAGTGTAATCCCTTCTGCATAGTACACACAAAATTAAAAACATTTCAATTATTCCTATTAAAGAAGGTTGCTTTTTTTCCTTCCCTTCATTTTTCAAACTAAACAAACTTCTAAACTTCTTAGAAACTTTACAAAGAGCTTCTCGCTGTATTAAGAAGTGAACCAAAACAATGCAGAGAGGACGCGCGTTGACTATCCACGCACTTTTGTATCACACACACCCCACATGCGTAGGAGAGAAAGGCTGTAGTGCATTTGCCCTTATTTATTAAAGGGGGAAAAGGGAGGAGCTGAAAAAGAAAGAAAGAGCTCTTAAGAGTTTTACTCCAATGTGTCCCATGTACTGCTAAATAGAGAAACAGGCGTCCTTTTAAAAATTAACTTACAAGGGGAGCTACAGGACGCATGACTACTTAGAAGATTTACAGAGACCCTTTGGCCGTCTTAGAAACTTTACAAAGACCCTTTGGCTGTGGTAGCAAATTTCCAAAGACCTTCTTGCCGGAATCAGAATCAGATCAGGTATACAGAATGATTAAGTCGCCTGCTAAAACGCATCACACACTATGCTAATGCACACATTGCATGTGCAGGGGAGAGAACAACGGCAATCCTTTACTGCCATCCTTTTTGGCTACAAAAATTAAGAGACAGAAATTAAAAAAAAACAGCAGTAAGGAATTCTAAAATTAAAGTAAAGCAATTCAAATGAATGGGGAACAAGGAGTTGTTCTAAAATTATCAAAAACTTTAGACTTTACAGTAACTTAGTGTTTTGCTGTTTTTTTCATCCACAAGCGGCGCTTTATTTTTTTTGCAAACTAGATAGTATACTACACGTGTTGATGAGTAAAAATAGATCAGCATTTATCATAAAACTAATTAAATTGTTTTTAAAATCAATTTAAAGCGGGGAATCTTTCCAGAACACTCCAGATAATATGCAGATTTTTTTAAATAACTCGATTACACTTTATTCCACCATAACTCAGTCATCTTTGTGATGACATAAGAAGAAATTGTCATTTAAAGTGAAAGTACACTGCTCTTTGTTTGATAAGGTTAAATCATTACCAACCTTCAAATTACCTAATTTCTTAAACAACAGATCAGCAAAGTAATTCAAAATAGGTAATGAATTCCTCTGAATCACGACGCCTTTATCAATGACGGTAATCTGCCAAGTAGAGGGCCGGTGCATTCCTAAATAGCAGTATTAACAAAAATACATCTACATATGCAATCCTTCTTTATAAATCGCTCACTTATAACAAAATTGAACGCACTGAAACTATACTTTTAACCATAATCGTTCAGAAAATATTAACTTCAGAAACGATAATAAATAACAGTTTTAATCGCCGCAAATTATGAACCAGCATTTTAACTGCTCACATCAGTACATTAATATAACCTTGAAGTATGGAATTGCCAACATTTTCATAAATTAATTTGAACAGCCAACAAATATATGATGCTTAGAAGAAAATGCTTGAGATGCATATTATTTTTCATATTAAGGGTACAATTTGAAATAGATATATTGTGCAGTCTAAGGCGGCGCCAAAATCATAAAACGGGTTAGAATTAAAATTATAAAATTAAATTAAAGATTAAATTAAAAAGCTTCACTCAGAAAAGAAGCAAGCTAAAGAAGTACACATTTTGGGAAGGTGTTTTATGTGTCCAATTAGTAACACCTATTGGTTACTCAATCTCCCAATTCTCATCCCTCCAGTTGGAGGACTTTTTGGCAAGGAACTATTTCACCTCCTATTTCTCTGGTTTGGAAACTCACTGCTCAGATTTCTCCCACTATGGCCAATTCTCTAGTTGTGGGAACTTTATTTCACAGAATTCGTCCAATCTCCATCTCTCTAGTTGTGGGAAGTTTCTAGCACAGAATTCTCCCACTCTCCATCTGTCTAGTTGTGGGAAGTTTCTAGCACAGAA
>JAQFYP010003859.1:0-10403 GCA_034694865.1 Bilobella braunerae
ACCGCCGGTAACGGTAGAAAGAAAGTCAAACTTGTTGAAAGAAATTTGTTGCGCTAGGATACAATTCCTGAGATAGCCCAGGATAATACAGTTACGAATCACAGGTATTGGAAACATATTGGAATGAACCTCAGAACTAATACAGTTTTAAATCTAGGGTTTTTGTATATACCTGGATTTGAATTTCGTATGACATAAATTGCGAAGTTGGGAAAATTTAAAAAACTAAAATTAAGAGCTTGTTTTTTTTTTCAAAAAGGCTAGCTCAGATGTAGTCGCGTGGAAGCTAATTCTTGGCAAAGGTATTAATTTTTAATAGTGTATTACATTCCTCAAGCCAGTAGCTTAAGTGCGGCTTAGAAATTATGCATTATTTTCCTCTTTCAAAAACACAGGGTTGAAGTTTGCAAAAGTAAAATTATATTCTACTGAAATTGGAACATATTCAGTGAAGCTATTGAGACAGTAATTTGTAGACTGTTTGAAAATTTAAAACGTTCCAAAGAATAAAGTTTCAAAAATTAAAACAAAAGAAACAAAAGCGCAATTTTTGTAAAATTTGAAACATCATTTTTAACAAAAAATTTCGAACAAAATTAAGTTTGCGTCAAGTTAGTTTTGTATTAGTTTCTAATACTACAACTCAACTCTACTACTAAAATTCATTTATAATTCAATGCTCTCGTTGCCTTCAAAAGAGGTATTCGGTTAGAACACAATACTTGTAACTTTTTCAAGACTGGTCTGACATAAAGACGGCGTGAATGACGCTAATATGTAACGTTAATAGATAATAATGTCCTTAATAAGTCACAACTCTGAATTTATTTGTATGTAGCGCAACAAATAAAGCAGAGTTTCAAAATTTTGCCGTGTCAGTGGGAAATTGCGTTCATGGATAATGTACGCATCTAACAGCATTGTAAAATTTATGGAATTCAATAGAAAACATTTATGCATTCCTTTATTTAGTGCCAGCAACCATATCATCTAACAACAAATTTAAATAGGATAGGATAAGAAATAAAACATTAAATTACATTTAAAAAATTATCGTTTTTATTTTTGCAATTAAGTAGCCTTAAAGAACATAACCAAGTAAAGAACAATTTTTTCTTTCACTCGAAGTGGAATACGTTCAACTCCTACCGATAATTTTGTTGCCGTCTTGTTTTTGCCTAATTTCAAGATGTCTTCGATGGGCTTAAAAAATGGAAACATCATAACAAATGAGGCTGCTAAAATATTTATTGAAGTGTTCAAATTCTTTATTCCACAACGCTTACCTCTGCTAAACGTTTAGCCATTTCAACCATTATGTCGGAACACACCTTGTCAACAGTTTTGTTTGTTGCGTTGAAAAATTCAGCGTCGGAAACCACTTCGCTTCCCTTTGGACTTTCAATCGGACTAATATCTTCTACTTCATCTCTCTTCCAGCCTCTTCCATTGGAAAATTTCTCATCGGCATAGGTGAGGCCTATCGCCAAGTCAAAACTTTGGAAGTCAAGAGATATTGTGGTATTTTTCTTTACAGCATCAGCAACCTGAAGTGTAAAGAAATTAAATAAATCTATCGAGGTTGTCAAAATGTAAAAAAAACGAAGTCAAAAACTTTACCACTTTCCTTCCTTCACTCGAAAATTGAACCATGTTAATCTTTTTAAATTTTTCTATAATTTTTTGAGATTCAATTGCCTTTTCTTCCGGGTTTTGACCTTTAACAAACAACAAAGAGGCCAAAACTAGTAGGCACCACGTTTCTAGCGTTTTTCGGAAACAAAAAGCGAGCATTTTAAACGAAGTGTTTAATTTCAGAATCTTGAAGCTTAAATATTTAGGACCAACAAATACTTACCATGTTCTAGCTTTATATACATTATTCAACTTTACGTCACAATCATTTTCCAAAAAACACAACTAATGTGTACAACAGTATTTAGAAAAAAAGATAGGCCTAGAATATTATCAAAGTGGTTTAGTCCAGCGTTTAATATAAGAGCTTATTTTGAAGTGATGACAAAAAAAATTCCAAGATGTTTTGTATTTTGTTCAGATTAAAATCTTTTGAAACTTTGTCAAATAAAAATTATTGTAGTTAACCCATTGTAAGTAATCTGTTTTATCAACGTGTGTACACAATAAGGGCTTTTGCAGTTGAACCAATATCCTATTTAATACCATTGACATTTAAGTTTTGCTTGGTTTGATTTGTTTAATGATGATGTTTATTTGTATTGATGTTGTTTTTGCATGACGGCATAAGTTTTGCACAACATAGGTAAATAAACTTTCTAAACTTTAGTTATATCATTACTTATTTTACTTTTACGTAATTAGTTGATACAGTAGTGTTGTTTACTATTGCATTATATTAACACAAACTTAGAGATTTATTAAATTTATAAAGATTCAAACAACAATTTACGGTATTTATGATTATACAGATTTCTTGTCAAAATCAATAGGAAATTTTTTTGCAGCAAAATTATGAGAACATTTTACTGTAGGCACGTAGGCTCGATAAAATTTGAATGGAGGAATTCAACATCACGTCTACTCAATTTCTTGCAAACGGTTTTCATTGCTTTTGCCTGACTTGAGCCTGACAGAGCTTCAGGATTTGATTTTGAAGAAAAAGTTTTAAATCACTAAAATAGGCGCTACAGTTGCTGAAGCTTTATTGTTTATTGGCAGTTTTATTATTTTAGAAGCATAAAATAACGATTTCAAGGCGGGAATGGTCAACCAAAACAATTAATATGTTGATTTTGTCATGATTTTTTTTTAAGTTATCAAATCTCTTTTCCCCAAACAATTACAACTGAGGTCCAGACTCAAATATAATTTTTGCTAAGATCTGTAGACGGTAGTGAAGATATGGCGGCACTAAATTGAAGCTTACAAAATTGTAAGCTGCCTATTTGGTATTGGTGAAAGAGTCTCACTACCCCTTCATAAACCTGTCTGAGGATTGTACATTCAAAATATCTATTAAAAAGCACCTATTAAAAACATCTATTAAAAACGACAAGTGTCTTTATGGCATTGCGTTAGCCACCATCATGCTGCTGATGGCCTTGCTGATCGAGTAAAAATTAAAAAAAAAATTATAGTGGAAGGTGGATTCAAACCTACTAGATAATGTCTAACTGACACTCTTACCATTATAGCAAAACCAACATTCTCCTATCTAAAAATTCTATTTAAGTATATAAGATACAATACTAGAGAATGGAGTCTAGTGTTGACAGCTTTTCACTGCCGGTGAAAGCATTGATTTTGGAAATTTACCTCGTGAGATCTGCAATGGGAGCTTTCCCCATTTCACAGACCTCGCACTCGCCAACCCCATACTCTACTTTCCAGCGGCTGTTGACATTCTTTCAGGAGCAGATTCGACGCTCCTGGCTTTTAGAAAAGCTCACTAGGCACTCTAGTTGCCAAAATTCAAAGTTTGGGTGGTACCTCACCGGAAGTTTCCCATTATCTTTGTCTTTCGTTTCCAGCTTCAGTGTCAGTTGGTGTGGCACTCTTGCTTGGAAGCTTCCTTTCGTCGCTCGTGGGAGATGGAAGATCTTTCCACACCGTCAAGTGAATCCACTTGCGAAGAAAGTTCATGTAAGCATTAAGACAAATTTCTCAAAACATGAGGGTTGTTCCTTGGATGTGGACAAATTTACAAATACAATGTGATTATTATACACAAATTAAATTCATGAAACTTGGGAAGACCAAAAAGCATAATAATGTTTCTAGTATTTGGAAAGATGTTGTTTAATTTGTGCAGAAATTTGCAAACTAGCAGTCCCAATAATTCTGGTACAACTCAGTATGATCAAAACATAATTAAAATACCCCCATTTGGTGTGTGTGTTCTATGTCCCACCACGAAACAAATTGTCCTTTCCATTGAGCAATGCTACAATGAGTCATTTTCGAGAGACAGAATCAGGCAGGCACAAAAAAGGTTTCTAATCTGTTTTCAGATATGAGTTTCTTAACATTCGGCCAGTTTGTTTATGTTTGACCCCAAATTACCCTCTCGGGGTCAAAGGTCAAGGTCAAAGAAAGCATTCTATGACAACATGAAGAATGGCCCTTACAAAACTTGTTGCTTTTATGAATGGGAACATTTGCAAGGGGTATATTTGTCTGTGGCTCCCTAATGACCCCAAAATGACAGTTCAAGGTCAAAACCTACTTTTGCTTGAAATTTTTGATGGTTTAAATTACCCCAGAACGTCTTTTGACCAGCAAATGCCCTCTTGACCTGAAAACGACCTTACAAGTTCCCACCCTACTTTTCCATAAAACAAAAAGTTATGATGGTTTAAATTACACCAGAACGTCTCTTGATCCGGATATGACCCTTTGACCTAAAAATGACCTTTCAAAATCACACCCTACTTTTCCATGAAACAAAATGTTATTTTGACTTAAAGGACCCCAGAGCCTCCCTTCAGCCAGAAATGACCCCTTGATTTCAATTTGACCAAGGTCAAATTAATTAAAGTTTGACTAACTTCAAATTTTAAGGTCAAATCCTGCCTTTCCATGAAACAAATGCTTATGATGGTTTTGCGGACTGCACAGCCTCCTTTGACTTCAAACTGCCTCAAAAGGTAAACCTCCACATTTGCACAAAAATTTTAACTTTTCCGATGACCCCAGAGCCCCCTTCATTCAGAAATGACCCCTTGAAGTCAATACAACAAAGTTAAAACCTTTTGCAAACAACAAATTCTACACGTATTTTCGCTAACAGGAGACGCTACTTTTACTACCCAAATTCTGTGTTTCATTGAAATAATTTTAATAATCTTCAAATGTCTGTCGACTGTTTAATTTTCCTACTTCCGCTAATTGGTTGACGACTTCACCACAATTTGTTTGACTTGGTATGTCGCGGGATGGCAACTAGAGGTCAACACAGGAAATTCAAAAATTGTATTCATTGCACACAATTTTCAACTTTCCTTACCAACACCAGGGACAATACACTAACAAGGCCTAGGGAAGTCCTGCTAAATTCAGAAAAATCCCAAATTTGGCCAAAACACTTGTTTTATTGAAGAATAAAATGTAAATTTTTATTTTTACTCTACGGCCATAAATACGCGCGAAATTTGAAAAAAAATGTTTGCCGACTCTCCAAAACTTCATATCCTTACGGGATTTTAGCCACGATTTTTAAAGTTTTTTTGTGGTCCCCCCTTTGCCATTTTCTAATTTTGCTTCACATTGGAACTGAATCAGAGTGATGACGGAGCTGCGGAATTTTGTCAGGGAGTCCTCCCTACCCCTAATTTCCACTCCTCTTCTACCCCTCACCACCAAATACAGAAAATACAATTTCACAATTCGAATTCTCGAGCCAGTATTCTGGACCGAAACCGGTACTTTGAAACATTTTTCACTTTTCTCGATCTCGAACCGGTATTCTGGACTGAAAACGGTATTGTAAAACTTTTTTCACTTTCTTCAATCTCGGACCGGTATTCTTGACTGAAACCGGTAATGTAAATTTTTTTTTCTATTTCTTCAATCTCAAACCAGTATTCTGGACTGAAACCGGTACTTTGAAATATTTTTCACTTTTCTCAATTTCGGACCGGTTTTCTGGACTGAACCGGTAATGTAAAACTTTTTTTTCCATTTCTTCAATCTCAAACCAGTATTCTGGACTGAAACCGGTACTTTGAAACATTTTTCACTTTTCTCAATCTCGGACCGGTATTTTCGACTGAAACCGGTACTTTTTTCTCTTTTTTTTCGCTTTTTTCAATCTCAAACCGGTATTCTGGAGTAAAACTCATTGGACTTATTTCCACCTAAATCGGTACTTTGAAACATGTTTCAATTTCTTTGATTTAAAACCGTTATTCCAAACTCAAACCGGCACTTTGAATCTTTTTTGTTCAAACTTGAACCGATAATTCGTTCTATCTTGAATTAAATATGAAAATCCAAGTTTCCGTAGGTGTGCGTTGTGGAATGCGTCAATTTTTGTGTTACCTTTAACCTAAAAGAATCGTGAACTGCCTGATTCCGGTGATAAGATTCTCGAGCCCAATTACGAACTGCGCAATACGTAACATGCTGACTGATAACAATTGTTAACTGCTAAATTAAGCTCGTGAAGAGCACGATTATTTGTCCAGCACTCAAAGAACCTAATAACCAAACTAAAATCTACCTGTCCTAGAATAGGTTTCTACTGCACATCTAAATGCATCTCCAAATTTGAGACAAAATATGAGAATCAAAAAATGATGGCTTTAGGAGTAGTTAACAACTTTTTTTTACTAGTCAGCCTGAAACCTTGGGTTCAAAATCCAGATCAGCCACAAAACAGGGTTATAATTTTTTCCATTCTAGCGTTGGAATAAGTATGCCCATACTTTCGAGATTTGTTAGGCAGTATGACTGGAGCACATGGAAATGATCCAAAAAGGTTTGCAAGTGGCCTTGTAAGAATTTAGCAAACGAGTCCTTCCTACCGTATTCCTAATCCTTATCCGCACCTTAACATGTTGAAAAAACAGTATGCATGCATGTCAAAAAGGCACATTTACAACGTAATTAGCAGAATATGTTCATTCATACTTGATGTAAATTTTTAGTTGTAATTACAAAAACCAACCAAATATTAAATATTAAAATAAATGACACAGTTTATTTTTTTATGTTATTTGACATTCGCCTATGGCCTGGTCAAGATGATTCCTTGTGTGAGTGAGTGGGGGTGGATGATATCGGCCTGTGAGTTGACGAGGAAGTTCTGAGGGTGAGAGGCAAAAGGCTTTCTGCTAGACTGTGGACGTGGGGTTGACCACAGAGGAGCCTCTTGCTTAGGCAGAGACCGAACACGGTCCTACGCATACCGGCTCAAGCCCAACTTCCACAACCGCAACTACTGCACGCTTCCACTCACCACTACCACACCACTCACTTTTTTGTGCGGCTGCCGAGATTCGATATCGGCACCTACCCAAGCTAGGACAAGGGTCCTATCCCTTCGGATTACGAGCCTTGGGCGTACAGTCTATTTTTTTTTAATTAGTTAAATTAGAATAATAGCAAGAAATAGAGTATTAGTAATGGCTCAATCCTTAAAATTTATCTCGAAGAAAAAAAATATTAAAAAGCGTTATTTGACATTTTCGCATAGCAGTTGGTGAACATGAAGTGGGTAGGGATATCGTGGGAAGGACTCAAGCGTGTATGTCTTCTCACAATTGGGACACATCTCTAATTTTATATCCTCTAACCTTGTAGCTTACGTCACAAATATACAGGCATACACAGTAAGAGGCTTGGCAATTCCTTGAGGTAATCAACTGAGTAGACGTTTTGTAGCTAATTTAGGAATTTGTGCTGATTAATGGAAACCGATAGAAGCTTTTAATTTTTTGAGAAAAGGGGAAAATGTTTCAAAGTACCGATTTGGGTTTACAATTCCGGTTCAAGACCGAAAGAGTGAAAAAAGTGTTGAACTAACGGTTTTAGTCCAGAATACCCGTTCGAGATTGAGGAAAGTAAAAAAAGTATCAAAGTACCTGTTCGGGTTTAAATACAGTGAGGACCAGCTAAAACGGAACACCCAAAAATCAACAACTCGTAAACTATGAAGTGGTTTTCATAGTATTGTGAAAATGAATTATATTTCAAAATTTGAATTTCATTGGTGTAAATAATTTTGCTACATTTTCCATTTCATTGTTTATTAGATTGAAGCAAAATTTCCCTGGAAACAATTTTGAGTGTTCACTTTTAGCTGGACCTCACTGTATATTGGTTTGAGACCGAAGAAAATTAAAAAAGTTTTAGAACACCGGTTTTAGTTCGACACACCGGTTCAAGTTCCAATAAAGTAAAAAAAAAAAAGCTTCAAAGCACCGGTTTCAGTTCAGAATACCGATTCGAGGTCGAGAAAAATGAAAAATGTTTCAAAGTACCGATTTCAGGCCAGAATACCGGTTCGAAACCTAAGAAAGTGAAAAACATTTTAAAATACCGATTTTGGTTTGAAACACCGGTTAAAGTTCGAACAAACTGAAAAAAGTTTCAAAGTATCGGTTTCAGTCCAGAATACCGATTCGAGGTCGAGAAAAGTGAGAAATGTTTCAAAGTACCGGTTTCAGTCCAGAATAATGGTTTGAGATTGAAGAAAGTGAAAAAAGTTTTACAATACCGGTTTCAGTCCATGATACCGGTTCGAGATTGAAGAAAGTAAAAAAGTTTTACAATACCGGTTTCAGTCCAGAATACTGGTTCGAGAACGAGAAAAGTGAAAAATAATTCAAAGTACCGGTTTCAGTCTAGAATACTGGTTCGAGAATTCGAATTGTGAAATTGTATTTTCTGTATTTGGTGGTGAGGGGTAGAAGAGGAGTGGAAATTAGGGGTAGGGAGGACTCCCTGACAAAATTCCGCAGCTCCGTCATCACTCTGATTCAGTTCCAATGTGAAGCAAAATTAGAAAATGGCAAAGGGGGGACCACAAAAAACTTTAAAAATTGTGGCTAAAATCCCGTAAGGATTTGAAGTTTTGGAGAGTCGGCAAACATTTTCTTCAAATTTCGCGCGTATTTATGGCCATAGAGTAAAAATTATTCACTAAAACAAGTGTTTTGGCCAAATTTGGGATTTTTCTGAATTTAGCAGATCTTGCCTAGGCCTTGTAAGTGTCTTTGATCTCTGGCTGGCATTTGGTGCCCTCCATCGCTCAAACCACTGCTGATTCCAGAGTTTGCAGATCCAGTGATCATTTTTCTACAAGCTAGCCAAGCAAAATTAAACGGACTTACTTTCTAACCATATTCTAGAAAATAAAACCAACTGTCGACCTGTCCACCTTAGTATCCGTGTCAGGAAGTACTTTCATTTGTTTGTGTCTGTGTAGGTATCGAAATTTCTTTTTTATTAGTACTAAAGGTATAAGATAAAGTCATTTGTAGTGATTGTGGGAATGCTGTAACTGCAGAGGGCCACAGTCAACTTTGCATCGCAGAGTGGCGCTGCGCACCTAAATTGTATTAAATGAATTGACCGCATTGCTGTTCAAATAATTTGTATTGACCTCAACCAAATACTAAAACAAGAATACCAAATTCAACACCACATTTACAAAGTAGGTCTCACTGTTTATTCTGTCTTTTACTCAGAACGTATAAATATTTACATGGCTGTGAAAAACATAACGGTGTAAAGAAGGATTTTGCCTTCCACTTGAAGGGCAATACGTTCAACGCCGACCAATAATGTTTTTTCTGGCTTCGATTTTAAAATTTCTTGAATCTCCTAAAAGCAGAAAAAATATTGACACAACATACTTTCCAAGACATTAATTGAAGTATTCAACTCCAATTTTTTCCACAACGCTCACCTTTTCTAAACATCCAGCGATACCCACCATTATATCGGAACACACTTGGTCAACAGCCGCATTTGTTGCTTTGAGATAGTCTTGGCCGGGAACGACATGGCTACCTTTTGGACTAAACACTGGCAAACGACACTGTTCATCGTCCTTTATCCAAGCACTCGAATTGGAAAATACTCCACTGGCATATGTAGCGCCGAAAACTAAGTCAAAACTTTGGAGGTCATTAGTAGATAGTTCGGTGTTTCCCGTCACGGCATCAGCGACCTGCAGTGTTGTAAAAATATGTTATAAACTCAATCTAGTGAAAATTGTTGTGGAAATGTTGAGAAAACGATGTCAACTACATTACCACTTTCCTTTCTTCACTGGAAAATCAAACCATGTTTATTTCTTCGAATCCTTTCACTTTCTTTAAAATTTCAATTGCCTTTTCTTCTGGTTCTTGGCCTTTGGCACACAACAGAGAGGCCAAAACAAGTAGACAGGCAACTTCCAACGACTTGGTACAAAATATGTACATATTAAAAAAACTACTTAATTTCAAGATCGTTAATTTTAAAAAATTAGGATGAACGAATTCAGAGAAAATGTCCCAGCTTATATTTTATTTTCAACTTCACGTCACAGCTAATTTTCTACACATGCAACCGATGTGTGCACAAGTATTTGGTAAATTTAGCATTCTTAAACAATTATTCGAAAAGGCGATAAATTTTAAGATATGGTGTAAAGCGTTGAAATTAGACTTGCGCTGCGTGTGGTTGAAATTTGAATCTTCAAAAGTCTTTTCTGATTAAAAACTGGAATCAAACTAGAATAATGAGCGGAATAGCTATTAAACTTAACCTCTGCTTAACTATTTGTTCTAACCTATGTAGCGTTCTCCAAGATCGATACTAATTGTTGAAAAAGTTTTATACATACAAATAAACACCACAGTTTTCTTTATGAAGTCGACTTCATAGTTGTATTAACAATAAAATAGAAATGTGATAAGCAAATTTTGAAAAAA
>JAQFYP010003860.1:0-10401 GCA_034694865.1 Bilobella braunerae
GGCCCTATTTTTTAGGCCCTTTATTTTAGGCCCTTTATTTTAGGCCCTTTTTTTTAGGTCCTATTACATGGAATCAAAATAAGAATCTAAGCTTGATAGAAGCATACTATCAGTATCAAACTTTTTGAAATTGCTCGCTTCCGGCCTATGGCTATTGCTGGATTTTGAAATAAAGAGACTATACGAGACCATGTCCACTGTTTTCGCGTTTTGAAAAATATCACCCTTATTCCTAGACTCGATGGACTCCGTTCATGAACGGCCATAAAATTGTTTACAAACGAAGTGAGTCTTTTGTTTTTATGGTTTTTTTTTGTTACTTCCATCATCATTTCCTGCCGAAAACTGCAGCCATAATAGTACAACATGACCTGCAGACTTCCCTTTACGTTGCGTTTAGTATTGTGTATGGAGATTTTGCAGACTTGCAAAAATAACAAGCATTTTTTTTCTTAAATGCAAAACTTGTTTTAAGGATGCTTATAAAAAAAATCTATGCCTAAAGCAGTCTAAGTGCATGACACTTTCCAGGAGTTCTTGGAATTATGAATCACGTTCACGTCAAAGGCCGCAAAGACGCTGCCAACATCCTTCCACAATTTAGATTAGATAGCGAATTGCACTTGACAAGCGTAAAAGTGAGCCTCTTAAATGTTGTTCTAGTGAATGGATTTTAGGCTTAAGACTTCACGTTAAGGTTGCGTTTATACCATCAAATTTTTGGCAAAATGGATCCCGGCGACCCAAATTCGGCTGTTGTTACCTTCAACAATCAGAACTCGGTTCTGATGGCCATGTACCTTCGCGTCCCGCAAATTTTGTGTCTTCTTCATGACAACAGAATTTTCGCCTTCCAGAAATACGACGGAGATTCATCTTCCGCGGAAGAGCAAACGTTACTTCTGGCGCTGCTGACCACGGCCAAGTTTCGTTTAATGGGGTTTCTCTACAGTGGCTACCACCTCGTGGACAATACGCTATTTCTCCTTATAATCATTTTGAGCATCATGAACAACGGCTTTACGCTGCCGGAACATCACGAAATCGCTCTATTTGCAGCGATCGGGCTGGAAGGATTCTACGACGTGATGCTCTACACCCACCGCTACTGGATTCTCCAGCGTCTCTCAATTTTCATTGGAATTGTTCTCTACATTCTCTATTTCGTTATTGTTGGAATAACGGCCGTCACTGCAGGACCGGATATCCATGAGAAAACGCACAATATTTCTATCAACGTCGTTTGGGTGGTGCTTGGAACAAGATTTTTGGCGTTCATACTGCAAGAATTGGTGGACATTGCCATTGATATGCAACTGCATAATGACCTTGTTAAGTTGAATCTGGAGAAAGGACGAAGGAGAGATGAAGCTGGAAGACAAGATCAAAGTTTTCAGCAACCACGAAATGCTCAAGATTTGGAAAATGGCGGCGGCATCAACGACATGCAAATTTTGGTCCAGAGAGGTCAAGGTTGCCTGGCGCAGGCTAAGAAGTACTTGAACGTGAGTAACGCCGTGAAAATGCCGGAAGGGGTGACCTACATTGGCTCCATGTTTGCCTGGGGTCAGCAATCCGTTTTTGACGAAAACGTTTGGAAAACGATCAAGTTTCGACCCGCTTCGTCAATTGCACTTTGTTTTTTCCCGGGAATTCCAGCGTTCCTCGTTTTTATTCCATTGTTTCTGTTGTGCTGTTCGGCTGGGCTAATAATATTGGTTCTACTGTTGTTAGTATCGGTATTCACCTGTCGGTGTACTTCACTTTTAAAGAGAACGTACTGGTCTGAGCTCACGCATCTGTAAGCGAATTATTTGGCATTTAAGTACACAAAATCTAAAAAATTTCAAATTTTTTTTAAAGAAAATTGTTCAATGTTTGGTAGTTTGATGGCAAACCATTTTGTAAAATGTGGTGATAGATAGAAGGGTAGAACTAATGTTCAAAAATATACAGGGGAAATATACCTCAACTAAAAATACCAAGCTATTATTTAAATAACAGATTGCTAAAAGTTAAGGAGTGATTACTGATTTTGCTTTGAGGAGCCGTTATACGACATTCAGAATCCTATAGAGACTAATTTTGCTTTCATAAATTAAAAATTATCGTAGATCACTGAATGCAAAATAATAAAATTATGCGACTTATTTTACAATTTAGTCTAAGCACTGAACTAATATCTTAAATCTCTTTCTTTAGATTTATCAATGCTCGGATATATGATTGACTAGAATTTGATAAAAAATACAGAATTACACCCACAGGGATTACTGATCTCTGCACGATAGATTTCAGTTTAAAAACCATTCACATCTTTTGAAAGACTAATGTGCACCGTTGACATTGTGGTAATTTAATCTAAAGGATGTCTATTAAATGATTCATTTAGAAACAGGACGCTCTGTAATCAAAGGTAAGATCAAAGACATTCAAAGTTAAAAATAGACATTTTGGCGGAATTCAAGTGGTCCTTTTATTCTCCTCCGACGCTGCGTCCTCGGCTCAGTCAGCGTTTCGGTGTCGAAGTGTTCTAGGGAGAAAAAACTACAAATAGAGAAATAGGTCAAATGTCGCGACGTGCGTACGACTATGCGGTAAGTATACTGCCGAAATCGCGCGAATAAAAACGTTTTTACCGTCAGTATAGCATCCTGACAATTTTGTCAATTTTTCATATTTATTGGTGACAGACACCAAGTTTTGGTGGTGACTACTGCTGCGTTCCACCGCCGTCCACCGATCGACCGTCGACGAGGCCCGACGCTGCCTATCGCTCACTCCAAAAACAAAATTCGATTCTGCAGAGTTCGCTAAACCGCGCCGACAGCAGTGGAAGCAGTGGGCGTGGTCAGCTGAGTCGACTCGACAGTCTCTCCAGCCGAAGTCCCTTGACCCGTGGCAACAGCGGAACGCGAACGGAAACGTATTCAACGACAACAAGTAGCAGCACTGGCGGAGGGAGTGGCGTTCCCTCCACTTTCTCCACAACATCGTACAAGTCTCCATATGGTAACACATACAGGTCCTGTTCAAAATTTTAAGTAGGTCATGTACAAGAGCAGCGATGAAGACATTATTTAGGATTTAGTGGTGTGGAATTTTTTTTTTAATAAAACAAAACGTCTTTTGCCGAAAGATTTATCGTCGACAATAGCTCCAAGCTCATTTATTGGATCCCGCGATCCAAAAAAAAAACGTCTTTTCAGTTGAATCTTTTGGCCAATTAACATGTTTCTCAATCTGGATAGAGGCCAATTTTTACTTTCAGATATTACAATTTCATGAAAATGTTCACAAAGACGCGAACGTAACTCATTTTGATTCCGAGAAACAATTGTAAGAACGTAGACTCTTAATTATATTATTTAGAAAATCTGTTCCGTATTAAGATGAATTTTGAAAACAGTTTCTTCAGCAAATAGTAAATTAGGAGCGTTGCCTTTGACAAAAGAATTTGTCTTGAGCATCCATTCTCAAAGTGAGCAGGCTGAATTTCTTGGGTCGACGCATCTTCCATTGCGGCTTCAAAGCTGTCCGTGGAATTTCGGCGCATGCGTTGAAAGTTTTGGGGGCAGAGCGCAGACGCATTCAGAATTTGACATGGCCGTTGACTGTACCGATGGCCACAACAGCCTGTCAAGGAACAGTCAACTTCTAAGCCACAGTCGCATTCTTCGGAATCTTCTGCTATCGCTTCAAGGCCGAAAAAATAAAGACGAATTCATTATGAAGTCCAAGAAAAAGTGTTCTAAAGATGTTGTAAACCATTTCCACAAAATGGATTTGTATCTTCTTTAAAACAGAATTTGTGGCCAAAATCTTGAAGGACGTCTCGTATGCGTCTTTTTGAGCAAGGGCTAAAGACATAGTTGTTCCTACGGTAGCTTTCCTTGGCCTCTGCCGTGCTTGGCCACATTATGAATCTGCAAATGACCTAATTAAGGGCTCTTGTATCCAAACAAGAGTGTTTGTTTGGCTGACATATTTGCGTAACCTCCCGTGAAGTGGTTCGAATAGCTTATATCCGTGTATCCGCCTGTCACGGGGAGGGAGTAGATTTGGATCATGTCCAGAACATTCCCGCAGATCTCGAAGAAGTTCCTCTTCCGTGGAATGTGACAGATCGAAATCGTGCTTGGAACCGAATGAATGTCCCACTTCGTGCAGCAGCGTCATTTCCAGCTGAGCTGTCTTCAGAACTAAGCCGCTAGGTCCTGTTCCACTTATCAAAATCAAATTCAAACTTGTCGCCACTGCCTCGTCCACGTCATCCGGGTCGCTGCGTCGGTACTCGCAAATCCCGCCAACGTCCCTTCGCTCACCTGTCACCAGATCAAAGTTTTATTTTTCATTTGAAAACGTAATAAGAACAAATTTCCTTGAGAGAAAGTGATTCGAATTTCAACATTTTCCTTCAAAAAGTTTCGAATTTCTAAAGCCTTTGTGAAACTTTTGGTGAATTAATATTGTTATGATACCAGATAATTGCAATATGATACTTTTTTGTAAAAAAAAAAAAAAAAAAAACCTTCAAATTTATTTTTTCAAAAAAATTCGTTTAAAACATCGTATTAGTCGAAATTCTTACTTGATCGGCGGCGTTACCTTACTAAACATTGCTTGTCGTGAAAGCACATATTAAGTAGAAAATGTTAAGCACTGTAGCTGTTAAACGGTTCTTATATGCACCTTTTTCAGTTTTCTTTTTATGAATGACGCTAACGCTTGTTATGTTTAGCAAAATTCAATAATAATTAATATAAATGCAATTGACCACATTCATTTTGTTTAATTTCACTATAATGATCAAAGGTAAGCTTCGTCCCGCATAAACACTATAAGGCCTTACATTTAAGCAATCATGCCTGTTACGCACTTTTTGAAAATCATCTGTAAATAATTTTTAAAGCATAAAAAAAATCAGGAAATTGCTTACCCCTAATTGAAACTGCTACTTCATTACGCAGAAATGGCCTCATTGTAAATCCAATGGCAATACAACAATGTGCGTAGTCGGACTTTCCAAAGAGTGAAAGCAGATATCGCCCATCTTTTCTCTTTTTGTAACTTTTTGATGACTCCGACGGAAGTAGATTCCAGTTTCTCTCAATCTGGAGCAAAAAGTCTTCATTTTTTAAGACTTCGCAGTTAATTAATTGTTAACAAGAATTAGTAGAATTAATTAGAAGTACACTATGAATTCGAAATCCAATATTATCAGGCACTCCGTCTTGATTCCAGTCAACGGCTCGAAACACCCATGACACTCTGTCAATCATCGTTGTCAAAGTGGAATTTACGTGGGGTCCAAAGGCCTTCTCAAATTCGGCGTCCAGTAAAATGCACATCTCACATATCAGAGCCGTTGTTCTATTAAAAATACAGACTAATGTCACAATACAATTTACCTTAATTTTTTAAACAAATTCTAAAAAAAAATTTAGCATTTCAACAATTCATTTCTGGAAGTCGAACACACCTTGCCGGCAATAGGAAATCTAAGCGACTTGTTGTGAATCGCTTGAGCCTGTGATGACTAGCATTGAACTCTCTCCGAAATTCAAATTGTCGTCGAGCGGATGAGTTAGTACTTAAACTGATAATAATTAAAATTATTGAGAGGAGCATCGGCAAATTTCTAAAAATGGTTAATGACTTCATCATAATGAACAAATATTCCGATAATTCCGGTAAAAGGTACACGCTGATTTCTTGAATCCCGTTCCAAGTTATTTTGTTAGTAAGTACTTTTACAAGCTTCGAAAGAAAATTCTAGTTACCAAAACGAAATAGATGTAAATTGAATTTTGAAATTGGTCAATGCAGTTTAATCTTTTGAACCTGCCTAATGGACGATTTTCTACTATTTTGGTAAAATGCTTCCAGTGCATGCTTCGATTTTGTAGCTTTTTAGACTTATGTCGGAACTTCACTGTAAATTTTACCACGGCGTCACCAGGTACCAACCAAATACTTGAAAAAATCAACGATAAGTGGAATTAAATTACATAATTCAATGTTTTCGCAATAATAGCAGGTAAATTATTACATGTTTAAAATCTAAAATAAGCTGATAAAGCTGGAAGAATTATAGATAAAATTGTGAATTACCAATAATAACTACCCCATCAATGATATTCTCAAGAACTTTCAACTCTGACCAAATTTTTATCGCCATCACTTGCCCACATCGCTTCAAAAACAGTGTCAAAATAATTATGTAATTTAATTACCAAAGTGTTATCTAACATTCTCCTGAGTGGTGTCCGGTGGTTCCATATTTCATAACGTGCATCAGATTCATTTGATATAAAATCACGACAATTTCAATTTTACTTCACTTTCTAAAAAAGCGTAAACATGTTCAAAATTTTTAGTTTTCTTTCTATTCTTGTCATTGGGGCACTGGCCAATGAGGGCCCCTTGATCAACCAATGTGGATTTCTTGGAAACAATTTGATTTTCAAGGATTTCCACTACTCCGTTGCCTTCTATGATGGCGAAGATTCGATTCTACTCATGGGCGGCCACAGTTCAAACATGGAGCGCACCTTGTACCGCTATTCTATTATTAACGGTGCCCTTGAAGCCGTGACAGATTTGCCAAAATCATTATTTTCGGGATTTGGATCCCTTGAAACCACAACCAATGACTACCTCCACTTGGGCGGCTTCGTCGACTACTTGAACAGCGAAGTGTCACCTCCAAGCAGAGAAATGTTTCAAGTTGACCGCCACGATTTGAGCGTCCTGTCATTGGGACACCGTTTGAGGGTTGGCCGAAATGGACAGAGTGGCGTGACCATCGGGGACATGGCCTACCTCATTGGCGGTGACGTCTGCGGACCCAAGAGCTACAGCTTCTGCCCAGTATCCACCATCGAAGCCTTCAATCTGACTTCACTGGAAACGGAATACATCGTCGATATGACTGAGTATCCACTCTACGGAACCACTTCTGCGTCAGATGAAGAATTTATTTACATCTTTGGCGGAGCCGTGTACGAAGGGGCTTCGAAATTAGATCAAATCCTCCAGTTCGAAATCAGAACGTCCGTCATTAGGGTACTGGATGTGAAGCTTCCAGTGCCAATTACCAAAGCAAGTGCTACCACGCTAGGAAATATGGTCTACATTATTCCTGGAGATATTTCTGAAGGTAGTTACGGAAATTTGATTACTTTCAACATGGCTACACAAGAGGTTGGGGAAGTTAGCATGAACGGTATGAGAAGCGACGTTGAAGGGTCTTCCGTCTACGTTGAAAAGCAAAACAGAATCTATTCTTTTGGAAGGTTCTACGACGAGAACGAAGTGCTGAGAGGCGCGGCTTGTATAAATCTAGCATAAGTTATTGAAATTCGATAAGTATTAGAAATTTAATTGAATAAATATTGCAAATTTGAAATTCAAAGACTTTCTCACAATGACTTTAGCCTGAAACATGTTCTTATCACCGTTGTTCAGCTTTCACATTCTAAATTTTCTTCTTGAAAGTAAATAGGTATGCCTTATTTGGTTTGGAAAGCCAACTTATGTTGAATTTGATACTTATTTTTCTTTTTTCTTTAAAGAAATCAGTGAAAGCTTGACGAAAAATGTGTCAAAAATGTGAGCTGATGCGAATTGGGTTGGGACAATTCTAGATTTATTATGATAAACAACTTTTAAGGAATCAAATCATCTTTCTCTTCAGGCGTAGAACAGTGTCGTAGATTTCCAGCATTTCAAAAATACGTTTTCCAAGTCTAACTAGAATGATATCCCAAAATTTTCCAAGCTTTGGTTCGGATGACTGCGTATTCGAATTGAATTTGATTTTCATTAATACGTAATGATAGCGCTGATGTCGCAGTGCGTGAGAAATAAATAAATATTTGCAGTATTTTTGTCATAAAATTTTGAGCCAAATATGCCAAGAAACCTAGGTTGACGACAGGTCTTGATTCTTTCTATTCTGTTTCCAAAAATATGTTGCTATTTCTCATGTTTTATTAAAGTATTTTCCTACAAAAAAAAAAGAAAAACATCAAAACATGGTGGTACTCAAAACGCTCAAATTTCAGTTTATTCGAACCTATTTTCCGTGGTGATTACGAGAGCAACGGCGCGGTGCAGGTACGTATTACTTTACTTCAACTTACAGCTAAGGTGAGTTAATGACAACATATAGTGAACACAAAAATTATAAATAGGAAATGATGCGTCGAGCAAAATATCAAGAATTGCACACCGAAAGCAACCAACGCCTGTGAACCTTTCGAAAAAAAAATAATGCGCAGGACTCGAAGTTAACGTAGCAGTAAATGCTAAAAAGCGAGTAAAGTGAAAAATTAAATTAACGCGAAAAGAACGGAGTTGTGTGTTATAATTTAAACAGTCTACATTTTCGGATATTTGTAGTTAGGAAACAGTAGTAGCGTCGGCTGCTATTACTGATTTTCAATTAATTAAGTTGTTGTTTAGCTCGTGATTTCCTCCATATTGAAAGGTCGAAAGTGAATGTGCTTTTGATTTTGCTCCATTTTATGTTAGTCCAAGTGAAGATTCGGAGGAGCTGTGGGCGTGGCCTTCTTTGTGTTTGCGCAGAAGCGTAATGGTAATCACACCACGTGTTTTGCGCATGAGGTCAATAACCCCTGGGGTTTCCATATTTCTAATTGACTCGTTGTTCACCTACGAACAAGAAAATTATTCACTGAACAAAAATTATAATTTTAAAATAACTTATATTTTTAATTTAATTAATTTTAAATTATAATTTAAGTAAATCAGGCGTACTTACCATGATTACTTCATCTCCTACTTTCAGCCGACCGTCCCTTCCCGCGACACTGTCTTCGTAGATGGCAGTAATATAAGTGCGTCCATCCGTACCCTTAATACTAAATCCTAAGCGACTACACCACTTGCGACTTAATTGGACGGTAATTATCTGTCAAGAAAATAGAATAATTAGTAATTTTTTAAAAAATTCTAAAAAAATTTTTAGCTCCCAAGCAGCTTGGCGGTGCATACCTCTTCTCCATTGTAGACTTCCGAGCTGGAAACTTCAATCATATTCATTTCTCCCTCATGGAATTCTCGGCCGTCCGGACTTTGGCGCTGAGACAGCCCCGCCAATTTTCGAATTTGAAGAAAACTGGAGTTGGTGGTCATCGTTGAGTCGACTTCACTTTCGTCTGGATCATGATGATCTTGGTGGTAGGATCCATCCAAAGAATTCAAATTATCCTCCTCCTCGTCGTCGTCATCCTGCGGAAATTGAATGCCCTTCCATTTTGACAAACGTCCTCCAGCGACAGAGCCCGCGTCACCTCCTCCTCCAGAGCTCTGCGCCATAAACATTAAATATAATGAGGGCCATTCAAAATATCTCCAGAAATGAGCCTCTTATCTCAACCACTCTGTTCCAACTCGCGCAAAAGTCTAATATGAGTCTAATGCCGCTTTTACGACATGGTCATAAGGGAGTCATGCTCGGGTGCTCACTTGTTGAGCCATGGAGTCATGTCCATCAGAGGTCATGACCCTTGGCAAGGCTGCGTGCTGGAGACGTCCGTTCTGACCCGACCGCCACTCGTGTCCATACTGCTCAACTTCTTCTCGACTCAAACTCAAATTTTTCCGTCCGCCACCCAATTTCAGCCGCGCAGTCGTCGTAGCTGGAAAAACGGCGCTTTGATATGCAGGTTGCCCAGGACGAAAGTGGTCTGGGTCGGAGTTGAGCCCGAAAATTCCTGGAGCTGACACGATGCTATCGTTCTATTTAAAAGTTAAATTTAGAAAAACTAAAAATGGTGAAAAGCTTTCGTTTACGTTTTCATGTAACGTAATAAAAAAAAAGGCAAGCAACAATTTCCGGTTTTAATTTACTCTTTGTGGCGGAAACGGATATGTGGGTTATGGATTCTAGCTTGCTTTTTAATAAATGAAGCAATTTAAAATGTAAAATTGGGATTTTGTATTGTGGCGTATCATCTCATCAGGAATGCCAATCATACTTAACTCGTTTATAATAATGATGGGGGTAAATTTTGCCTCCCAAATTAAAATTCTTGTCACATGTCAGGCTCAATATTTAAAGGCTATTTTGGTGTGATTGATGCTGACAAAGTATTCAAGAAAAATTAAGGCTGATATTTGATGATAAAGAAGATGAAGAGCAGCTTAATTGATTTTGCAAGCTAAACTTGTCTACTAATTTCAACCAAAGTTTCTTTGTGAAATTTTAAAATTAAAGTTTAAAAATCAGGGATAAGAAATAAACGGTTTTGGAATTGGAAATTAGATGCTAATGATCAGATAATGAGCTCTTTTCCTTGAAGAATTGAAATGGTAATTTAAGAGAGGATTTAGATCCTTTAGTTATATGGTCTAAACGCCTGTGAAAGGGCT